>JALPQD010000556.1:1139756-1273502 GCA_023101885.1 Typhlomys cinereus | reverse complement strand
GTATGAGCTTGCATAGAAGCAAGTTTAGCTCTCTATTTCTCTCTCTTCCCACCCCTTTTTCCCTCTTTCCCTCCTTCCCTCTCTTGTACTTTTCCCTTCCACCTTCCACCATGGGATGATACCATGAAACCAAACATCCTTGCTAGATGCTAGTTCTCTTAGTGTTCCATAGATAAACCCAACATAAATACGTTCATACCAGGTATGCATCTATTAGATTTCATAGAGAGATCTGTAGTCTTGACATGATGCCGTACAATAGACAAGAAATATTTAGTCAGGCTGTCTTTAGCTATTTCCTGCCATAGCTTCAAGAAAGAATAGATTTCATCATGCGACAGAAACGGTTAGTCTGAAACTTTATTTGCCCAAAACATGAGATGCTACAGAAACCAGAAGAGCAAAGTAATTTGCATATATGCTAAGTTGGTGTCACAGAAGGATGAGTAGTGGACCCAGACACACCTGCTCTTGGATTCTTTCTCCACCACTTAAACCTTGTAAGTTCTCAGAATACCAACTCTCTTTGTTGTGAGGACAGCTTATATATGCAAATACTACACTACCTAGGATTCAGTAAGTGCTTAATAAATGTTAGTGTATCGATAGTATTACTGCCATTGCTGAAGTGTTGAAGGACCAACTGTGGAGATTAATATTAACGCACCATTGAATTTACTTGGGTCATGAAATTGCATAGGCCTTTTATGCTGTTAAAATTGCTAGGAAAGAATATAGGCATGAAATCACATTAAAATTTTTCATTCTAGGAAAAACAAATGGTCTCCTAACTTGTATTTTATCATAAATTTTTACTGAAAATATTAAATTATGGCCCAACACTTAGAACTAGAGATATGACACAACAATCAGAAGTTCATGTGTAAAAACTGAGATTATTGCAATCCATTCTCTCCTCTGCAACTTAAATCTGTTTTGTAACCACATGAAATCCATGGACATTTTGTCAACCTGAACTGAAGATAGAATAGTCTATCTTCATATTGAATTTTAGAAAAGATGTCCTAAGTATAATCAAAGGAAAAAGAAAAGAGTATGCATAATAAAATGATTTTAAATGTTTGGGCACATCCATGCTGGGAACTTAATGCAGTTGCCAGACACTTGTTCTTAAAAATATGGTCATTTTGGGTGAAAAAACTACACACAGAGATGGATACAGGTGTATAAACTGGCAATTCAGACACCAAGAACTATTACAGCATCACTGATATTATTTTCTAAAATGACGAATGACTGTTGACAAAGTTCCAAACAAAGTAAGACACAACTTTGCCTCGACTGAGATAATAAGTGCATTCCTGGAATAGTCAGTATATACGAAACCTGTACAATAAATATTTTACGTTACATATATTAGGAGCCAGGCTCTATGTTATATATATTAAGAGTTAGGCTCTATGCCAAGGTAACTATTAACAAGTTTTTCATTGACACACTGCCTGGAGAAGTTCCAAACCACCCACGGTTGAACTTGAAAAGCATTTTCACTGTGCAAGATTGTCTTGTTCATAGTAGAGAATGTAGTGTCTGTGACCCACCAATACTTCTCAGTCAGTAGGACTTATCAGTCATCGGAAACAAGAAAAGATCCCGCTAAAATGTCAAATCTTTCCCTAGGGGTTGTTGCTGCTTCCACTGAGACTACTACTCTGGCCCTACTAATCATCTGCAACTCCCTTCCACAGCCAGCCTTGGCTGCTATGTGGGATATTCTTGCTATGGTGAGCTCCTTATTAGACATCGGCCTTAGGTGTCTCTCACCCAGAAGTCAAGGGTAAAGTTGCAGTTGCCTTTTCTTTGTGATCTCATGAAAACTCTATGACCTGACTTTGGTTGTATTATCTGCTGTGATTTTATTATCTGCTTCTCAACACTGTTGTAAGAGTTTCTGAGGATTCACTTATCCTTGTATTTACTTTCATATCTTTTAACATTTTTATTTATTTATTATGTAGTGTGTGTGTGTGTGTGTGTGTGTGTGTGTGTGTGTGTGTGAGGGGCACTGCATGTGCTTGTAGAGGCCCAAGGGTGACTTTGGGAATCATCCTGGATTGTTTCTACTTTCTTTTTTGCTTTACTCTGGGACTTCCCAGGCTCTTCCTTCCAGAGTCAGAAGTAATTTGCCACCATTTCTAAGTGAGATCTGGGATCTGATCTTACCCCCATCTTAACCCCTGAGCCATCTCCCCAGCCCCACTTCTTTCTTTTACATAGATTCCAGGGGTTGAGATTAGGGCATTAGGCTTGCTTACATGGGGCTGTCATTATCCTTCTTTTGCTATGAGACCATACTCCGACGTAGGCAGAAAGGGAGAAAGCAAGATTTATTTGGCTTATAGTTCTGGAGGAGAAATAACCCACTCTAGCTGGAATCACACAGTAGAAGACAGGACTGAAGGCAGAAGCAGAAGGCTGGGCTGTGTCTCTGCAGCCACCAGGAGGCAGAGAGCAAGAGAGATGTAGAAAGAAGGATGGAGCTCCCAAGTCTTCAAGGCCTGGCCTCTAGGACATGCATTCCTCAGTAAGGCTCTGTCTCTTAAAGATGGCACAATCTTCTTGAATGTTACACCAACTAAGGAGTGGATTTCGGGGGGGGGATCTCACATTCAAACCATGATGCTCATGTGGCAAAAGCATTTCTTCCAAGTCATCTCGCCACCTCTACTATTATCTCTTGAAATTTAAATTTATTTCTTTATCCTTAGTACTGATTTAGGATTGTCACTCATGAAGGATAGATAGATGATAGATAGATAGGTAGATAGATGATAGATAAATGATAGCTGAGATAGAGATAGAAGATAGATATAGAAAGAAAAGATATTTAAAAAGATCAAATATTTGCCAAATATTTGTAATATTTAAAGATATTGTGACTAACTCTGAGAAAGATTAAATTAAAAGTCGATTCTTTCTTCAAGATGCTTGCAGTCAAGGAAGTGACTAATACTAGTCATGGTCATTTTCAAAACCCACATATATGCTATCCCATGGTAATTAGATATGGATTGTAAGAAATCTACATGGTGCCATGCATTTTATTTGGAGTTGGTAGAGGAAAAAGAGGCTTTTATAAAGCCCCTTGTTCAGGAATCATTAATGTTATTTCAGGTGGGCAAGGTAGGTTATTTGGATATGGTGCAGAACAAGAAAGGATTGTTTTTAAAGAGCAATTTTCATACTTGGGGTATTTTAAAGTACTTTAAAGTGCTTTACAAAGTAATGAGTTAAACACTAGTGGTAAGAAACTGTGTGTGCTAATGGAGGCAACCATTAGGTTCTTGACAGTGGCTCAAATGGGACTGTGGAAATTAAAAGCAGTTTTACTGATATTAGCCAGGATTGGGGACTAATCCTTGTTCCTTTCAAAAATTGCCACAGGATCTTTCAATTGCCCTTGGATGGCCGAGGTGTTTTACAAGATTGCTTTCTGGATCTGAAACTCAACCAAAGATTTTTTTCCTCTTCTCATTGATAGACATTCTACAAATAAAGTGCATTTTGAAGCAGCATTTTTCCCATAATGAATTTGGGGAATAAAAGCTCACGCTGAAGAGATAGTAAAGCAAACATCCCAACAGCCCTTCTCTGGCTTTCAAAGTAATTTCACTGGAGACTATGAACTGTGTAGACAAAATGTATTCCTACTTTACCTTTGCTTTTTAAGGTTATTGCTGTGACTAATGTAGAAATGCTAAAAAGCCAAGGAGAAAGTTTATTCGTGAACAATTTCTATGCCACTTCTAGCAGACTTGCTGATTTAAGAAGGTCTGGGTAAATACGCAAACTTTACAATATCCAGTGGAATAATCTCATGTTTTCAGCCTTCATAAAATTTATATGATGCCATCTAATCACTGATTATATCACTATGCCTATAGATTACATAGTGCTTGGCCAAGAAGCATCTTTTTGTAATGGAAGATGCAAAAGAATCACCAACCCCCTTCTGCCAGGTTTCCTGAGACTTGGAATAGGAAGTGATTTTGATGTCCTGTTTAGAACTGAGAACTCTGCAGTCTCTTATTCTCTGCATTTTTTCCCAGTGATGAGTCTCTGCTTTCTCTGCCAGACAGTAGCCTCTGGGTATGACATGCCTGACACAGTCAAAGCCTCACTGAGTGGTGTCCAATTTCACAAAATCTGCACAATAGTTGGTCTGGCAACATTTCACCATGGGTCAGAGAAGAGCTCAAAAAACACTATCTCTCTGTGAGAGATTATTTTTTTTGCATGCCTGTGTATGTGTACATGTGTATCTGTGTGTCTATGTGTATCAGAGGCCACTATGTGTGCCTATGGAAGCCCAAGATTGATTTCATGAGTCATCCTGTATTGCTCTGCCTCCTTTTTGCTTTGCTCTGAAGTTTCCCAGCTTCTGCCTTCCAGGGCTGGACATTCAGGCTGATGCCATTTCTAGCTGGAGTTTAAACTCAGGACCTTTTGCTTGCTTTCGAGGCAGAGACTCAACCCCTGAGCCATCTTTCTAGTCCACTGAGAAACTATTTAAGGCTAAAGCCAGACATGAGAAGTTACTCTACAATTTCCACAATAATAAGCCATCCATGTCCCAGCAAGCATTCAGGCACTTGTGAGTAGAAGCCTCCAGATGAATCCCAGTGGGCCACATACACAAAAAGTCATGAAATTAGAAGAGAGTCTGGCTGGAAAAGAGAAAGTAGAATGGGAGATGGGAATGGAATTGGGTAATAAGGGTAAAAACATAAAAATTCATTGTATTTATGTGCAAAAATGTCAAAAATAGAAAAATTATATGAGGTTCTATTCAAATTCTATCCTAATATAAGTGACAATTTAATTGGAATGACTGAAACAATTTGAAGTCTGAAATCTAATATTTATTTTAATATATTCCATCATTCATTAAGTCAATATCAAATCAAATGGTAATTTCGTTCATCTTATGCCTGAGAAATCATACTCCATGCCTCCAATGAAGTCTATATCTTCAATGGTAGATATTAAGATCAATCATTTGCTAAAATTTCTTTCACATTTTTAAAATATTTCATTTGAAAACTCTGCCATTATAATTCACCGTGCATTTACTCAACTGAATCAGACCCAGTGCCTCTAAAACCAAGGGGTTGTGATGAAAATCTAGAAGAAAGATATTTATTGTGAGCCTACATTGTAGACTTAACAATAGTGAGATCTCCAGAATATACAAAGGGCTCAAAGAACTAAACACTAAGTCAGCAAACATTCCAATTAAAAAATAGGCCCCAGAACTAAACAAGGACTTCACTCAAAAAGAAATTGAAATATTGAACAAATATCTTCCAAGATGCTCGCCTTCCCTGATCATCAGACAAATGCAATTTAAATCTAACCTATGATACCATCTTACCCCAGTCAGAATGGCAAAGATAAAAAACACAACCAACAGAGAATGTTGGCGAGGATGTGGAGAAAAGGGGACACTTACACTGCTGGTAGGAGAGTAAGCTAGTACAGTCTCTTTGGAGATCAGTGTGGTGTTTCCTCAGAAAGCTAAAAATGGAACTGTCATATGACCCAGCTGTACACTCTTAGGAATATTCCCCAAAGTTTCTACATCTTATTACAAAGACACTTGTTCATCTATGTTCATTGCAGCCCTATTCAAAATAGCAAGAAATGGAATCAGTCAACATGCCCATCAATGAGGAAAGGGTAATGAAAATGTGGTACACATACACAATGGAATACTATTCAGTCATAAGAAAGGGCAAAATTATGGAATTTGCTGGTAAATGGATGGAACTGGAAATTTTAATATTGAGTGAAGTATCTCAGGCACAGAAAGATAAGCACCCCATGTTCTTTATTACATGCAGGTGCTAGCACTGATATCATTATCTATATATTTGGTTTAGAATTATTGTAAGAGCTAGAAAATTCAAAAGGGACCAATGAATGGGAAGGTGAGAGGGAATGGATAGGATGAAACCTTTTAAGAGGGGAGATTTAGGATACTATGGCAAGTAGAGCGAAAGAAGGAGTAATTGGGAAAAATACCTAGGGGGACATGAAGGGATGGGATATAAGAGGGAAAAGGGACCTTAGAAAAACCCTAAGACTGTGGGAGGTAACCTCATAGGAAACTCGTATGCTAATAATATGTCCAAAACTGTCTTTTAAAGAAAGAAACAAGAATGGGCAGCCCCTATGCAGAGGAGCACAAAGTGAGGAAAGCAGGGCAAAGCAAAACCAAAAACAAACAAACAAACAAAAAGTCCAGAGCTGGTCCACATAGTATCTGGTGACAATTAGAGATATACTAGACGCAACAAGAGTATGGCACTGCCTAATAAAATGTTTGTCAGAGAAGTCTCAAAGGCCCCCAAACAATATAGGCTTTTGCCATTGCTCTTGGTTGCTCTCCAAAAACCCATCAGTAAAACCCGATTACTGAAGATGCAACACAAATGGATCACAGAACATAGGCAAAATACATCAGCTAGAACTGATCTGAAAACTTCCTCCTTGTTGGATAGCTTACACATTACCAAGGAATACTATAGAAGCTACTGGGGGAGAAAGACAATCACAAGCCTCTTCAACTCACGAGATCTGCAAGTTGCAGTAAAAGTATCCATGGCCACAGGTGACCACCAGTGTAATAGTGGCATGCATAGCAAAGAGACAACAATGGCTTTCTGATTGAACTCAAGACCCGCTTGGCAGAATGGGACACATTCCTGTTACTGTTAACTAGAACAGGAATCTAAAAAAAGGGTAAGAAAATAGATTAATAGGGAAAAGCAGCTAATGAACCTATAGGTGGGAAGATAGTACACCAAACTGCTCTGTAAATAGCTACTATTATACTCATAGACTTGAGAACACTTAGCACTCAGCCTAGAAATCTTCTACAAGAGAAGTAGAGAATCTCAATACCCTGACAGGATGGAGCCTAGGCTAGTAGAAGAGCAGTGAAGTGAACTGCAATAGCCAGCCATAATGCAGATTACCAGCAACCTGACAATCCTCACACAGAATCAGGGCATTCTAGACTCTCCCCATCCTAAGGCTTAGGGAACCTTATGGGAGAGGGGGTGGCAAGACTGTAAGAACCTTACTTTTAGGTAAGGAAAGTCCACCATTAAATAAGACATTCCATTCAAGGCAGGACTGCTGCATCCAGGAACTCACTGCAGTGAGACTTGTCCTTACTAGACTTGCATGGCTGACATACTGACATGCCCCCGTAGACTATGAGGAATTGAGAGATAAGAACACAAATGTAAACCTTAGGTACTAAATTGGATGAGTAAAAGGAAATGCCCTTATCAGTGCAGTGGCTGGAGGAGGGGCAACTTGGTATGCTACAGAGGCCTGAACCCCCAGAAGTGTAGACAACCAGAGGGAACCCTCAGGTCCATAGAAGTGGTCAGGCAGGAGTGGGAGGGAGTGGAGTGGATTGATGAGGAGAAAGGAGGGAGACGGAAGGAAGAGGGGAATGGAGGGAAGCAGGGATTACTACTTGGTATGGTTGTATAACTAACTAACTAACTAACTAACTAACTAAATAAATAAATGAAAACATAAACAAACAGACAAACAAATAAATAGAAACCATCTTTTAGTCCTGGAATCCGAATTATTTTCTACACTGCCAGTTGTTGGTTAAGAACAGGACACTGTTATGTCTTCAGGGGTTTAATAGGTATGAGTCTTCACCTTGAAGTCTGCTTTAAAGTTCATGTGGAACTCATCAAGCCTGTCAGGGAAAATAGGAATCATGTTCAATTGTAGTGTCCATGTTACTTTCCTTATTGAGGTAAAATAAAACAAGACAGTACTTGCTTATAAGTAAAAGTTATTTTAAATCTGACCATGTGGGAACTGTCTTACTCTAAGAAAAAAAGGAAATCTTGACAGAACTTAGAGGTCACATCGGTTTAAACTCAATGTAGGTTTTAGAAGTGAAAGGATGGTTAAGGGGCAAATGTTTTCTAGTTGCTAACATGCCAGTGTAATCCCCAAACTTCCCAAAGGTGGAAGAAGGAAAGGAATTATAATAATTATTGGAATGGTAATAGATCTTTTAAGATGCCAGTAAAACTTTGAAAAACGATCCCTATTTTTAGGACATACATTTACATATTGTAATAGTAAAGTTATACCAATTATATGTAAATTTAAAGGCAGACTATGGCCAGTTCCTGGAAAACAAATCTCAACATTACTCTAATCTCCACATTCAAGTACCTCGTTGCTGTGTCCTCTTACTTTTTGTTACTGAACTTGAAAGTAACTTGAAGCCAAATATTATAATGACAGGAGCGTTGATTAGGATGTAACTTGGTTCTCATAGTCTTGATTCTGCATTGACCTAATTTTCGTGCTGTGTTACAAAGGCAAGATCCATATTGTCTCTCAGGTCGCTGTGTTCCCAGTACTTACTACATTAAAGATGAATTTCCTTAAGTGTTAATAAATTCTAGTTTTAAAATTATTTTAGTTTTTGAATATTTAGTTATTTGTTTGAAAGAAAGAGGAAGAAAAGGGGGGGGGGAGAGAACAGGTACATGCATGCCATGGTGTATATGGAAGTCAGAGGATAACTTTCTCTTTCTTTCCATAATTTGGGCTCCAGGGATCAATGAATTTTGCACTTATGTGACTTTAAGCTATCTTACCTCTTTAAACACTTTTTAAAAAAAAGAATGAATGTTATTGCTTTCAGCAATTTTTGGCTTCAATCTTTTCATGCGTAGAATGAATGTGTTGGGTTATTGTATGATCTTCTTATCCCTGACCATTGTTTCTTATCAATACAAATTTCAAAACCATATTTAGTCACAGTCTTTGGGAACTGGGCCTTACTATTATCCTTTAAATGGTTCACAGATGTCCTAGTGTCTTATAAGCATATTGAAACAAGTTTTACAATTTAAGAATTTGATAGTATTAAGGTACTTGCATACAAAAGCAAAGTGAAGAGCAAGAGTGACAGGCCAATAATTTGCTTTTCTATTTCCCATTACTCTTAAACTAACCAATATACATAGTCTATATAGCGCCTTTCTGTTTGCAGGATTCCTTTATTTCTGAAGAAGATTGATGAGAATGCAGCACTTGGAGTTTGGTTATAGTTCTGAAATGTTTAAGTAAACCCAACTTTACTTTTTTTCTTCAACATGTAATTTTCAAGTTGTTAATCTTGATACTGCTAAGCTAAATTTTCAAATACTGCATTACAACATAGAAAGTTTTTTTTTTTTGCATGGGTAAACCAAAATGAAATTGACCTTCTTGATATTTAAACAACTCATTCTTTACAAATATTAATTGGCACATTCTTTTCTAGATAAGTATTTTGTTTTCACAAGTGATAGTTTTAAAATCCTAAATTTAAAAGTTGGCGTTGGTGAGTATAAGTATAATAAATTCTTCATATTGTCAATAGGAAAAGATCATTCTTTTTTCCCAAATTCCTGTGAGCCATAGAAAGTACCAGAGAAACATGGCTAAACAAACAACTTTAAGCTCATTTGTTAATATTCCCAAGGCCAAAATTAACAGCTGGGTTTAGGATGCTCAATTGCTTCTTTGTTCTTCTGGACTCCATACTCTTGATGAGGTATAGATTGATGTGACTCAGGAGAGGCCAAAGCAAAGCATTTGGTTTATGTATCTGAACTGTAGTCAAAATCAAATAGGTAGGCTTCTGAGTCAGACCTAAAAGCCAGGTTTTCAAACATCATTCAAGCAGAACTCATGCTGGGCTCTCTTTGAATAAGTTGTCCAAACTAAACATAGCCAGTTGGTTCCAGTTCTTTTCAGTCATAGAGCATAGTTTCCAACTGTTGAAATGGGGAGACAATTTGTGGACTTCATGTTAGATGTCAGGCCTGTTGACCTTCAGGGAAAACTATGCCAGACAATGATAAACACTGTCCAGAGTATGCAAGTCTGTGGTCTGATCTAAAATAATCGCCCTTCCACCAGAAATACAGATGGAAGTGAAATAAGAACATTTTAAAGCATTATATTTAAGCAGTATGCTTAGCTTGAACACATTATACTAAACTTTATTTTTTTCTATCCTTCAGAGCTATCATGTATTTGAATTGCAGGAAGAAAAGAGAATTTAGCTGACAGAAAAAAATATATCATTTCCCCTCAACTTTTCCAATGCATTCTTAATTTCTAACACAGATTGTTTAATTTAGAGAGGAAACACAATATGTTATCTTTGAAATCAGCAAGAAAGGCATTGGAGAAAATACACATACATCTACTTGTTTATACAGGGCAACTCAAGAAAAGTAAAGAAGGAATGAATGAAATTAGATGATATCTAATCGGAATGGAGAAAAGAAACAAAAATGGCAATCTAAACAGGTCAGCAGGGCTTTGGAGCAGATAGGATTTTTCTGGGTGTCTAAATGAGTTCTAACTCTTAGAATCATAGTGATGTCCGACACATCCTTCACAAATACCCAAAATAATAACAGTTAAACCCAACCAGTATATATTCTACCCATAGTAAATAAATCACATGCTCACTCTGAAAGGAATAAAGGAAAAAGAAACTAACATTGGCAAACAGGCCGTTATTGGACACTGTAAGGCTAAAAACATAATAACTCTTTATGTAGAAACTCCGTAATGTTGTCCAAAAAGTACATTTCTCAGTGTTCTGGATATTCTGAGCATACTGAAATTGAGCAAATACCTTATAGGTAATTAAGACTTTAGTTTCTCACTGTCACAATTTATAAGTAATGAAAGTGTGAAAGCTAAAGCAAATGCTATAATGTTAGATTGGAAGATGAGCTGTTAGTGTAAACTATTTGCCATATGTTGTATGACTAGTCCTGGAGAGATATGAACAATTATTTGTTAAGCACAAATAGGATGCTGATGTGAGACTAAAGAAACAATTATGACCAGTGTAGTTATTGCTGAACCAGCGAAGATATTGTAGTTACTTAAAAGAGCACGGGTGAGGTAATACACAGGAGTATAGATTATTAAAAGGTGTGGTGTCATGGCAAAGCCCATCCTGGTACAGATGGAGATTATGAGAGCTGCATCACAGGAGCTCCCTGCAACTTTGAAGCATCTCCATGGCATGCAGAGAGAGAGAGAAAGAGAAAGAAAAAAAAAGAGAGAAGCAGAATAATAGATTCATATGCACATGTGGGTTAATTGCATAATATGTCTCCCAGCTCTGTCTGCTAGAGGGCTTAGAAACAATGGCATCCTGGTGTAATATATGTGCAGCACTGGTTCTTGGTCTCTAAATATCGTTCTCCAATGACAGGAACCAAAGTTCTTAGGAGAAAGTATCTATTTTAGGACTGGGACAAGATAAAAAGTGGTTGGACCTGCACATATTATGGTAACAAAATGTTAGGATATTTTCACTAAATGATGGTTTTTAAAAAGGATCAAGGTCATATTGCTAACAAAAACATGAATCCCATGAACCTTACTGTACAATACATTGAGAGAGATAAAAGATAGTATGATTTCTATGAGATTTGTTTTTAAAAAGATTCTTTATACTTGTGGTATATAAAGCAGGGTGTTTTGACATTCATATATAGAGTAAAATGATTACTGTCGTCAAGCAAATTAACTTGCCCCTTGCCTTGTACAGTTACCCATTTTTGCTTATTGTGATAAAACACCTAAAGTCTATTATTTTAGCACATTTCTCATATCAAATACAATGTCATTGACTATAATCCTTTTATGTTCATTATATTGCTACAATTATACTATAACTACAACTTTGTATCCTAGAACCTATATTGCTCTCAAGACCCTCACATTTTCCACTCTAATAATCATTTTCTATTCTATTTCTATATAATTAACTTTTTAAAGGTTTTGCATAGAAATTAGGTCATTTAGTAATTTTCTCTCTGTATCAGGCTTATCACACATAGCCTGATGACCAAGGTCATCCATGCTATGGCCAATAGCAGGACTGCTCCCTTTTAAAGACTGAATAAAACAAAATAATTTATCTATATATCATCCATCTTTATTCATCTTCAATGGACACTTAATGTGCGTTCATATTATATTAGCTCACTTTGCACATTGCTGGAACAAAATATCTAAGAAAAAAGCGTCTTAAAGAAGGAAGGGCTTGTTTTTGCTCATAGTTTGAGAGTCAGTTATGGTGAGGAAGGCACAGTGGCAGAAGGCTAAAACAGCTGGCCACTTGCGTTTTCAGTGAAGAAGATACTTTCTCCTTTTCATTTAAGTTGACAGGCAAGGTGGATCTTCCCATCTCAATTAACTTAATCTAGAAAACCCTCACTGACATACCAGAAGTTTGTTTTGAGGATTTTAGATTTTTGTCAAGTTGGTAATCAGTATTAACCATTGCAAGTCTACTCCTTGTAAACTTGGCATTTAAACATATCTCTTTATATCGTAACTTCCATTTCTTGACTCTAAAGGTTCCAGATCATTTCATAATACAAAATGCACATGGTCCATCTTTAATGTTTTCATAATCATTAATATTCCGTAATGTCTAAAATCTCATAGAAGACTCAAGACAATTTCTTAATTGTGGACTCTTATAAAGTCTAAACCAAGTTCTAATTAGTAGTGGCACAGAATAAGTACTTCTATTTTGAAAAAGAAGAATGGGGTTGTAGGAAGGATTGATTGATCAAAGCAAGACTATACTTGTTAGGACAAATATCCTGCCTGGAACGTGGGGTTTGTAATGGAATTTTCTGGGTAACAAAGGGAATGTATAGTCATTCACCCAGATCTACAGCCTGCAACACTCAAAGCCAGTCTTTCGGGATTTCTCCATTCTCTTTTTGCAACTTTCCTTAGTGATGTCGAATGGTGACAGCATCCTCAGGATCTCAGAGCTTGTATTACAATTAAAGTTTACCTTTGTACCTTCATGATATGACCTGTCAGGGCCTCCTTACAGGGACTGCAACCCTGCCACACATTGTATGGCCTTGGTGACTCTTTGGAATCATGATTCAAGACTCCATGACCCCCTACTCTATACAATCCTGTGTGTTTAATCCCTAAAAACCTAATGCCATATAAAAAATGCTGCCAAGTTCTACTTCCAACTTGAGATGGAGGGGCATGAGTTTCTGGGGAAATATTCCCTAAGAGTTGTTTTCTAGACACAGGGAGCCCCTTCAATAACTTCCTCAATTTAGACTCTTTCCTTTCAAATTAAACTGCATTTTTACAAGATAGAGCCTTTGTTGGGTAGGTCTTGTCTTCAGAGTGCCTTTTTTATTATCCCAACATAAAGTACCCGGTTTCTCTTTAACTAATCTCTTTAACAATTATGTATATTTTGCTATTTGTACTTTCCTTGTCTGAAACTTTAAACTCATTCACACACTTTTCTTCATCAAAATTTGTAATTTTCTTATCTTTCTGCTTGATTTTTTCTTGTTCTCTCTCACTATAAGCATGAGTGAAAGCAGAAAACACGATGCAAACTAACTGCTGTCTTATTTTGAAATCTCTTTGCTGAATAAATTAGTAATTTGCCTCTGAAATTTACTCTCATTTAGATTCTTAGGACATGAGCAGAATTCAACCAGATCCTTTGCTGGCTTTTTACATCAATGACCTTTATTCCCGTCCCTGATAAAGTCCTTGTCCCCTTCTGAAATCTTGTAAGTCAGGCCTCTACTGCCCATGTTTCTCTCAACATTCTTGCCTTCGAGGCTCCCCCTTGAATGGCCCGTTAATCTCTGCTCTCAGTATCAAAGGGCTTTTCTAGTGTCAAGTCCTATATCCATTCATCTTCTTCCCACAAACTAGTACCAAAACCCCAAGGAAGAACTCCAAGATTAAGCTTATCATAACAATGACCTCTCCATACCAAATGCGATGGTATTGTCAACCTGACACCTTGGAGACAGGTCTCCAGGGCCACCTGAGAGTATACTGTAGATTAAGTTTGGCCTCTGGGGCTGCTTGTAGGAGGTTGTCTTGACTACATAACCGAAGTGAGAAGACACAGTCCTCTTGAAGTGGGGATTGTGCCTTATGTAGGCAAGCAAGGGGATAGGAATGCATGTATTGGTTCTCTGCACTGTGTCTGTAATGTGACCAGTTTCTTCAGCTTCTGTTGTGGTGGCTTCCTTGTCATGATGGAGTATAACCTGGAATTGCAGTCTGAAGTCAAATCCTTTTCTCCTCAGTTGCTTGGGTCAGATATTTCAGGTGATAGCAGCATATGATGAAACCAAAACATCAACATTCTGAATCAGTTGCTTTACATTTTGCTGAACCATCCTGTAACAGAATGTCTCAATAGATAGAGGAATACTTAGCCCAGTTTGGGTTGGACTGTTTCATAGGTGGGTGGTCTGGGACTCTATAAAGATGGAAAGAGCTAGCTGAGCATTGGCAGACAAGCAAACAATGATGCAGATATTAATTTTTGTCTTCTGTTCTTGATTTAAGACATGTGGCCAACCTTTTAAGTTCCTACTGTGACTTTGTCACAATGATGACAGACTGTGACCTGAATTGTGAGTTGCAAACAAAATCCTTTGCTTCCAATTTCTTGAGTATGATATTTTGCTACAATAACATCTAATGAAATTGAACCACAACCCTTGAGCACTCAAAATGAATTCTCAGCTATAACACACACACACACACACACACACACACACACACACACACACACACACGATCTTCCTGAAATCATTTCTACATTGGATCCCTGTCATTGTTTAGCAGTGTAGATCAGTCGACTTTTACCAAGTGATCCTGCTTGTGAAAAAAAGTGTCAGGTTCACATATGTTGCATGCTGGTCCATTAGCTGTGAGTCAGATGTACATCTGGATCATCTTCCTTTCAGGATCTGGGTTTGAAGAACAACTCTAATCTGTAATACGGTAAACTTTCAGTGAGCTAATGAAATCACATGCTGGGTTTCAAAATGTTTCCATGGGGCTGGCTTTCCATGTCTTTTCCCATATTTCACTGATAAAGCTTATTACAAGGCAAGATTTCATGTTGACAAGACAGGGGAGGAAACCCTTCCCACAGACAGTATTTCAAGTCTCATTGCAGAGAGGTAAATTATTTGGAAAAGAACTGGAATTTAGAACAATAAATAATCTACTGTGAGACTCTACTTCTTGAGCCGTTCCCAAAGGAACCTTCAAGCACCACCTGTATTTAGCTCATCCATTTCCTCTAGGCCATTTAATCTTCTATTATTTTAATTTATTTGCTTATCACTTTCTGGAATTATCTTTATTCTTGTTTTTTTCCACTACAATGTACATTTGGTAAGAACAGAAACTTCCCTCTGGCCAAAGCTCTTTTTAAGAGTTTGATAAATATTGATTGGATAAAAGAAGCACAAGGCCTGGGATTCCTTAACTTTGAGTCTTTCTCTAATATATTATATATACTATGTCACTATTAATCAGTAAGAATAAATGCTTAGTAAATATATTAACTAATGCATGTTTTGCTTTTAATAAAATTAAAGAGCATGCATTTATATACATTTTATTAATGGATAATGATAATATCAAAGATAAAAATCATTTTCCTATGTAGAAAGAAAGTTTTATGCATTAAATTTTCCTCCATGTACACTAGAAGAGGTGGGTGTAATTTTATTTGTCTCCTGTATTTCTAGCTATTCTTACCTATGAGCAAAGAATTTGAGGATTTACTGTGGCGAATTCATGGTAAAGTTGCACACCAGATGGATCAATAATTTTTTCTTGTAGGTGGAACAATGGCAAGATGGGCATCTGGAGCAGACTGGAGCACAGACAACAAGCCAAAGGGTTGTGCTTCCTTCAGCTGATATGATTTTTTTTTTGTTAGGTCATTTTAGTAAATGGTACTTCTCAGAATTCTTATCCAATCTGCTTTTCTGGGAGAGTTCCATAGTGTTCCCATATCTGAGTTCCTGTTTCCTCCACAAAAAGCAAAATTAGAATGTGTCAGCTTTTTTTGTTGCTGTGACAGAAAACTTGAGATAAACAATTTAAAATGAGAGAGAATTTATTTTGACTTACAGTTCCAGAAAGTTCATGGTCAGTTTGGTTCTTTTTGCCTTGGTTGGGCTTCAGTTTATGCATTCAGTGGGCTTCAGTGTAGTGGAACAGAGATGTTAGACGTCATAGATTAAGTGAGGATCCAAGGAAAATACATATTCTTCCTAAATACACCTCCAACACCTCACTTCTTCCAACCAGGCCTCTCCTTCTGAAATCTCCACTCTCTCCCATAATGGTGTCACTGGCTGGGACCATGGAGTCAATACATGAGTCTGTGGAGGAACATTTCATATTCAAGACCTAATATATAATTTTATTCTTTGTATGGATTTGATCCTATAAAGATGATTTAATTCACCATGACTATTTCCAAGCTCAGAACATTCGCAGAACTGCCTGCCCATTTTAGACTTAGTATAAATGAAGTCTGTGTTGTGATTGAAACTCTCTTGGGTAAGCTTTGCCTCCCTTCACCATAGATTTCCACGATTCATAGTTTATTCCTATAGTTTTGAACTAGCTGGCTTAAGGTATGAATACTCTTTCTATCACAAATGTGTAAAAGATTGATTTGAAAAGATTTTGATTCTTTTCTTTTAAAAGTTTTAATTGATTCCAGGGAAAACATACTAGAGAGGGGTATCATTACTGGGAGGTAGAAAAGCTTGGGAAAAGGGGTGAGCACAACCAGTTTTTCTGTCTCCCGATTTCACCTTGAGCTGGCTTTGACCTTGGTGAATTACCATGTCTGCAACCATAAGCTTGCAACTTATTATTGCAGCCTGAATTAAGATCAGGTCTATAATGAACTCCATCCATTCAAAGAGGTTCAGTTATGGGAAGTTATCAGTGGGCCAGTTATTCCCACGGTCCTTCAGGGCTATACTTTTATAGTCTGAAAAATCATTAGAGAAAGAGAGAGTTTCTAGAATATTTGCTTCCTTTCAATCTTTTGCAAATGCAGAGTTTAGTAATTCCGGGCAGTAAATACTACTTGTAATGGCTCAGATGAATTGTAAATCTTTGTAATGAGATATCCTGAGATTTAATCTTTAGTTTATCATTTGTTAGTTATGTTAATTAGGAATTACTTGACCTTCGAAATCTTTATCATTCATATTGGAAAATGGGTACACTGGTAGCATCTATCTCAGAACCTGTTAGAGGACTTAAGTCCTCTAAGTTTGTTGTGTACTATTGGGGTAGCCTTAGTGGTAGGTTACCAATAAAGAGTCCAAATCAAAGTAATTCAAATCAAAAGGAAAATTTATGAATTCGTGATGGGAGAATTGAAGTGCAAGCTGGTCCTAGGCTTTGCTGGATAAAGATGTGCAATGAATATGATTGACTCTCTTCTTCTCTGGCTCTTGGCTCTGCTTTTCTTTGGGTTGGCTTTATTCTCATCTCTCTTCCCAAGTTGACAAAGATTATCATAAGCCACAACTGACTTCAAACTTTCTCCTACTCATTTAGCAACTGAGATGAAAAAGACTAGTGCTGAGAAGATGGTGGGGGAGGGCACATTATGTGAAGCCTGGGAACCTCAGCTTAAACCTCCAGGACCCCTATAAAGAAGGCCTGGGTAGTGTGCATTTGTAATCCAATTGCTTCTATGATGATGGGAGATGAGACAGGAGATCCTCCAGAGGACGGTAGACTAGCATTTTAGACACAGATGCCCATAGAAAAGCTTCCTTGTATCAATCTTAAACAAGCTGTAAAGGTAAGGCTAACAATGAAGGCTGTTCTTTCACACACACACACACACACACACACACACACACACACACACACCACACCGCCCACCACCACCAGCACACCACCACATCAAAACAAATACACTTTTATCCTTCTAATTTGAAAACTAGAATGAAAAGGAGTAGGTCTTTTCCCATAATTCCAGACAGAGTCTCACAACTGAATCTAATTTCTCGGTACTGGGTCATGTACTCCCAACTGAGGATAAGGAAAACATTTCCAAATGAAACACCTCTTCCTAATCAGCGGATGACAGGTAGTTTATTCTCTCTCTCTCTCTCTCTCTCTCTCGCTTCTCTCCCCAAAACAGATGCGGCATTACCAATATGAAAATATCGACATAGGCAAAACAGACTTCCATTGCATTGTTTGAAGCATTCAGCATAGTACTTGACCTAGTTCAAGACGTCCATGAATGCTGAGTGTCACTAATGTTGAGTGTTATTAATGTCATCAATTTCTTGAAAGGAGAAACAGATGGTGACCTTAGAGGTCATTGGGCAAGATCTGGATGACTGTAACTTAGGGGATGGCGTGAAACAGAAGAGCATGACCAATAAATAGTTCTTGAACTGTCAATTTCTACTACCCAGAATGCTGCTAATTGACACATGATGGGTATTCATAAATGTCTGTCAAATGAGTGACTATGTGCCAGGAATCATGAAATCTACTTCCCATTTGTTGATCTTTATTAGGGGCAGCAACACTAACCTGGATGGACACCTTCTTCTGACAGGTTAGTGAGAGTTCTTCAAACTTGAAAGTGTATGTGAAAAAACTGAGGATTTTGATCATTTGCAAAGTGGGACTTAGTGAGACATAGGGGTGACTGGGATTTTTTTTGTGTCTAATCAGTTCCTGGGAGGTGCCATTACTGCTGGTCTTCATGCCTCCCTCTGAACAATATCTTGTCTAAATTACTATTACTTGGTAATTTCCCAGAAGTCCAAATCATGAATGTATTTCTGCAAAAGAGCCTGCCTTTGACTTGGTCTTCAGGTGGTGGAAGGGGCAAAGACTCCCTCTTGGTGTCTTTTTTTTTTTTTTTTTTTTTGCTTGTGTGCATGGGGAGTAGGGGGCTGTGTCTACCAAAGAGGATTTGAGTATGTGTGCTTGTGGAGGTCCAAGGGTAACTTGGGAAATCATCCTGGATTGTTTTGCTTCTTTATTGCTTTGCTCTGGGGTTGCCCAGGCTCTGCTTTCCAAGGCCTGAAGTGCAGGCTGCAACCATTTCTACCAGGTTTTTCAGGTGGATTCTGAGATCTGAACTTCGGCCCTTTGGCTTATAAAGAAAAGGCTTTAACCCCTGAGGCATCTCTCCAGCTCATGTGCCTAGCTTTTAAAAAATATTTTATGTATGTATACATGTATGTGTTCATGTATATGTGTATATATTTATGCATTCAAGGGAGGAACAGAGAGAGAGAGAGAAAAGAGAGAGAGAGAGAAAGAGAGCATACAAGTAAGCTTCTAGGGATCTAACAACACAGGGTACAAGGTTTGTATTCAAGTGTCTCCACCCACTGAGCCCCTAAATGGCTAGCTTTTAAAATTACTTGCTTATTAAGCTAATACTTACTTTTTGTTGACTGTAAAACCTTTGCTTGACACTTTACAAAGTCTGTTTCACTAAGCCTCACTATAAATTTAGTGATACTGTAAATAATTTCTGCAGTTCATAGATGAGGAAAATCAGTCAGACAAGTTGGGGCACCCAGGTATGTCAGGATTTGTACTTTGTTCTCTCTAATCTTTGTATTTTAGTGTTTCACGTAATACCCTAGGAATGTTAGAGAATGTGTCCATTGCTGCTAGTTCAAATTAGACGTCATGGTTTGTAACTTATTTCTTACCTCCTTTGCCATTCTATGATGTGATAAGCATTGTGACATTTTTGTGCTTTAACTGACTTGGGTACCCTGAGATAAAAGTTGACTTTCTGAAATAAAACACTTAAGATGCCTGGGACCGGTTTGTGTGGATATATACACACACATTCCAGAATAAGAAATGGAATTACCTTTGGGAGAGAAATGATCTCATTGGCACTGTTGGATATGGGGTGATTATAGTGCAGATTATGGCTTTTGATGTGAAAAAGATCTGAACTCATATACATACACATGTACATGTATGTTTATACATGCATACATAAATACATACTTACATAAACACATACAAGACCTGGATCTCCTGGCCCCACTGTTAGCTGCTATAAATGTGCATGAAATTTACCCATTTTTTCTACCTCTTTTTTCTGTGTATACAATGTGCATAAAAATATGTCTCATGAGAGATCATTATTAGGTAGCATTTTGATTTTCTTTTTGCCTTCCATCTCACTTTAACACATTCGTTGCCATCTTCATCTTTTCCCCATCAGCTCTAGTTCTAGCATTTTGAATTCTTGGCTCCATACCTGAGGTTCATAATTGCTTCCTTCTGGTTAGGCAGCTGCAAGAAGTTCACACGCAAACAGCCGCCTCTTTCTGTATCCCTGCCCTGGAATGTACATTTTTCCCTCCTCAGCAATTACATGGAGGTTACATAACCTACTTGTCGAACTGGAATAGCATATCCAGTGCAATAAAAATTTTACCATTGACAGAGTCTTCCAGACGATGTGTGGATAAATACATTGGAAGGACGTATTTCAAATGCAGCACAGCCAAGCAGAAAGATATATACAAAGATCTAAATGAATTGGGATATAGGGGTTCATGGAGGAGATAGACATTCTGAAACACACCTGGCTTTTCTGAAGGGTGACTGAGGCAGTGAACATACCCGTACCTAATTGTCAAGATTCCTCAAGCTTCTCTTTTGAAAAGGCTGTGAGGCAGTGATGAACATATTATCCATTTCACTTTATGTCTCTGGGGCTCAGCTTTAGCTAAACATATGGAAACGCTGAATATTACTTTGCCCATTTGGTTCCCAGTCAGGTACAGGGCCTTCTCAAGTGTATGTCTCATTCCTTGGGTTTGTTTTTAAATGGAGACATCAAAAAGAATTCTATGTTATAGTAATTTCACTGCTTAATTCATTCCTTCTAGCAATAAAATAAAACAAAATGAATATTTATTTGGTAATAGAAGAGCTACTTAGAACATTTGAAGAATATATAAAAATGTAAAGAGCAAAAACACCAAAGGCAAGCGCACCTCCCCACAAGTAATCAGCACCAACATTTGGTGTTTGCTTTTCTCATCTATTTGTGTGTATATATGTGTATATTTTTAAATCAAATAGGGATTATAGAAATCATTTTAAATTCTGCTTTTTTCACACTTAGCATTCTATAAACAACATGTTTCACTATCTCTAAATAGTTCATGAGAAAATATTTTAATATCTGTATTATATCCATTATAAGAATATAATATAGGGGGCAAGAGAGATGCCTCAGCAATTGAAGTGCTTTCTCCTCAAGGAGAAGACCGGAGTTCGGATCCTTAGATGCCATTTAAAATGATAGGTAGGTATGGCTCACCTACAAGTCCAGCCTTAGAAGATAGAGATGAGGAATCCCCAGAGAGGCTGGCTAGCCAGAAGAGCTCTGTTAGCAACCTCCGAGTTTGACACACACTCATACAAAGGTCTTTTAATATTTATAATGGAGGCTGAAGAGATGGTTCACCACAATTCCTTGTGGAAAAAAAATTGCTGTGCTGGCAGTTGGCCCACCTGTAATTCCAGTCCCAACAGGCAAAGCCCTGGTATTTTCAGAGCAAGCTATCTAGCTAGTTTAGTTGTAGTGGTTTAATTAAAGAGCCAGTCTCAAAATGGTAAGGTGGAAGAACAATCAAGGATGATTCCTTGTATCATTCTCTGATCTCCACATGCACACAAGTGCAAATATACCTGTGTGTACCCACAAGTGACCACTCACAGGCACATGAACATGTATGTACTCCATACATATACCACATTAACAGAAATAAAAGGTGGAAGGTTGGGGAGATGGCTCAAAGGGGAACATGCTTAACTTGCAAGTATTAGCACCTGAGTTTGGATCCCCAGAATCCAGATAAAACAAAACCCACTAATCTCAGCACTCTCATGTCAAGATGGGAGTTGGAGACACATGAAATCTGGGACGATCACGGATCAGCTAATGTGACACGTGCAGCCTCATACAACAAGAGACCCTGACTCAGATAAGGTAGAAGGACTAACACCTGGGGTTGTCCCCTGACCTCCGCATGTGTGCAGTGGTATACACATACCAGTACATGCACCCATGAACATATGCATGCATATAACATACACACGCACAGGAAGGCTGACTGGGTCTCTCCAACTCGCCTCATTTTAGGATGTTTATGCTGCTTGATGATACTGCAGGGAACCTGGTCAGAAAGCACAGAGAATGAAGGGGCTGTTCAAAGACCAGAGTTGCAAACTAGAAACTCCGAACGAATACATCAACACTGTGTGCCTCCACACTCTTCAAAAGAAGACCATAATTGCGCCTTTTGTATATTCCGCCGGGCGCTCCGAAAGCAGCATTCCATGGCTCCCAGGAGGGGCCTCAGAGAGATGCTGTGCCGTTTGATTTGGCACCACTTTCCACCTTGGCAGACGATCAAATAGAGGGCACGGAAGTGCAGGAGAAGCCTTGAGAAACTGTCTGCGCGGCTGTCGCTTCTGCCTTCACGAACTGAAATCTCAATGGTAAGCATAAAGAAGCCATAGATGCTAGCCAAGCATGAACAACTCCAATTTAGTTGTTTAACACACCTTGGGGTAGGTAAAACATGCCAGTTTACAAGGTTTCTCTACTTCATCTGAAGTTATATTTGTCTTAACTGTGTGTGTGTGTGTGTGCGTGTGTGTATGTAGAAGATAACTTTCAGGTGTCCTTCCTCGCCTTACCACCTTGTTTGAACATAGGTGTCTTCCTGGTCGCTGCAGAAGTCAGGCTGATTTGCCCGGAAGCATCTGAACACTGTCAGAGCCTCAACCTCACACTGCAGATTTGCAGGAATTAGATTCTCACACCATCACATATGGTCTTTATATAGTATCTGGGGATTTGAACTGTGATCCTCACGCTTGTGCAGCAAGCGCTTTACCTACTAACATATCTTCAGGCCTTGCCTCAATTTTCTAATAAGCTTACTTTCTTAAGATAATTAAATGTGGGGTTTTTTTGCCATAGAATTCTTGGACTAAATAACACAATAGACACAACTTGACTTTGAGCTCTAGGTTCTAGTTCTTCGTTTACTAATTCTTAACTGTTTAGCCTTGGGAAAGTTACTTAACTTCTCCACGGCTTGGGTTCAGGTACTTATTTTATAAATAATGTCACATTTTATTGTTTTTTTTTCTATTAGAATCAAGTGGAAAACTGTATTCATGGTCGGACAAAAATAAGTAGAAAACATTTGGCAAAATGTCAGGAGCAATACTGTTGTGAGAGATTGTCAACATGATTCAGCAGAGTTTTTCCAGCGTGGAGAATGGCATTGAAGGACAGATACGTTAAGCAATCTCTTTTACAGTGAAGCAGTGTAATCAAAAAGAGAATCTAATGGACTATTATCTGAATTTCAAATGCAAATGCAAGGAAAGCCCACATTAAAAGAAAAAAATGGGTCAAGTGCACACAAGATTGAAAAGAAAAGTTAAGCTGTCTCTGGAAACTAATAGTGAGTTAGTGGAATTTCCAAGCCAGGAAACATAAACATACATTGTATGCGTGGTGGATTCTTCAGGCATAGATTTTGTGATGTTTGGATAGGTTCTGTCAGCTTCTTTGCTTTTATTCTTTTACTCCTAAAGTGTAAAGTCCTTTTGGTTGTATCCTTAAATTATTGCACAGGCCTGTAGTAGATGTTCACTATGTATTTGTTATGTGAATAATTGATGAACAGTGAAATTATCAGCTATAATTTTCTGTGCAACTGCTTGTGTGGATTTCTACAGAAACTATTTCTGCTCTGTGAAAGTCTCAAAGGTTGGAAAGGGAAATCAGTTTATGAATATGCGCAGATGGCTTTCACTATCCCTATATTTACTGTTTGGAAAATAATCACAAATGTGAATTTAGTTGCCTATAACATTTGTTTAAATACCTTTAAAATTTCTTCTAAATTCCTTTTTCTCTTTAAAAATGATGACATTATCTTAGTGGTCAAAGAACTTTAATAGCTTTCCTTGTCCCACAAGTAATGTCAATGTCATATTCTATACATTCTCTAGAGATTTCGTAAGTATGTATGTGTACACATTTGTGCACCGCAATCTAGTGTTGTTTTCAAGCATACATTAATTAAAGCAATTAGCATAAGACTGGTAAGACAGCTCAGTAGGTAAAGGTACTCTCTGTCAATCCTGACAGCCTGTCATAGATTCCTGTAATCCACATGGCAGAAGAAGAGAACTGACTTCTGCAAGTTGACCTTGACTGTCACACATACACTGTGACATGTGCATTCATGTACATATGCACACACATATGAATACATATGTACATAAAGAATATATTTTATACATATAAAATATACATGTTATATACATATATATGCATTCACATATGTACAAATATGTGTAAATATACAAGTGTAAAATAATAGCATAGACACGCTTCTGAAAATTTCCTGAAGAAGACATTATTAGATACTTATCCTTACAGTGTATTTCAATAGTTCATTCTACTAAAATGCTGCAGAAGTGGCTGCTGCAGGGTCACCATTCACGCATGATGTCCTATGAATTTCTGTAGCAAACAGTCTGCACTATTGTCTGCCAACTCTCTGCTCTGCTTACAAAACATTAATATACCATAGCTCACCTATTGGTTCCTCTGTTAGTGGATATGTGGATTGGTTCCAGTTTTTCAGGGGGTCTTGTTAATTGCCCCAGCAAATATCCTGTTTAAGCTGTAATGACTAGAATACCCAAATAAGTCTAATGAAATCATTAGTTAATTTTAAATTTTAGATGTGAGATTGGAAGTTTCTCTCTCCTTTATGTCATCCAAATGTATACACTGAACAGTACAAATATTAAAAATAAAAAAACAAAATAACCTTTTGAGAAATTGGAAGTGACGAGCAACCCTCATTTTTTTATTTTTGAAATTTAATCTAGTACTATGATTATTTGTGTTTATGTATGGTGTGTTGACATGTACATGATAGAGTTGTGTGTGGAAGTCAGAGAACAACTTTGCAATGCTGATTGTTTCCTTCTGCCTTCATGTTGCCTTTAGGAATCAAACTTAGGTTATCTGACTTGCACGGCAGGTGCCTTTATATGCTGAGCTATCTCACTAGTCCCTCATTCACTTGTTAAGCACAAAAATTCAAGAGATTAAAGCACTTTTCATTGTGTAATGTACAAGAAACAGAAATTAACCTTTTCCATTGGTCTTTCTGCCTCACATCTCTTTGATTTAGTGGCAGGAAACTGAAGATGTCATACGGATGCCCCATGTAAAGCAAGCCTTATATGTCTATGAATGGCAACATTTCTTTTCCACAAAAGAACTTTATGACAAGTTACATTTATATAGAACTGCTTTGACACCATATTCTCAAAGATTCATATAGTAAATGCATTCAGCAGAGATGGATGCTTCTCCCACGATGCTCTTGGTCTCTTTCCTGTACAGAATGCATTTGAATATTGAGGGCTGTTTGTCCTGAGGCATGGCTGTCCTATGAAGATATAGATGCTCCTGAGGTACTATGTCATTCCTTAGGTGACAGTGCAGGGACCAGGTCTGTCACATGCCAAAAATAGCTTTAAGAAGCGTTGACCTCTTAAAGAGACACTGACTAATGAGACCAACTTAATGAAATTGCTACGCATTAGAAATAGCATCGCTAAGAGCAGGACAGGGGGTGGGTAGACAGGAGCCTTCTTGTTGTTGCTTTGGCAGTGATTTGTGGTATTGATTCTGGCTTTTGGCTGGAACTTGAACTATATACAGCAGAGAGCCAAGTACCTTGACCTCAAATGGAATGTTTTCTCGATCATGGAAGGAGCTGCTTCCTGTGTCTGAAGGGAAGACAGTGGAATTGCTGGAGGAATGGAAGGCTGCAGAAAGAGCCACTAGAAGCCCCTCCCCAGAATGTAAATGTCAAAGACCATTCTCCAAGACTCCCTGTGAAGGATCTGACTGATAAAGCTCACTTTGGCTGCAGCTTTGTTTAAAAAGGTGTCCTGGATGATTCCAAGTCTGTGAGCAAGTATTCTCATGGTGGCATTAGAAGACACCATGAAGCTAGTTCTGTGACACGAGCAGTTCTTAACACAGTCAAGACAACCAAGCCTTCAGGTTGCAAACATGTATGTGATTCAATGCTCTTCTGGTTAGCTACTAAATTTTCAAAATGCAAAATAGCATCAACATTGTCTAGTAGAAGACCCTTTACTCAAAAGACAAAGAATTGATTTGCAGTGTGGAAAGATTTCTGAGATCACACCATTCAAAATGCTGGTGGGTCTACCAGATAGCCTCCTCTCGGTAGTCTGAGGATGCTCAATTCCCCCCTTCCTCCTCCTCTTCCTCATTTCCTTTCTTCTCTTTGTTCTATTCATCACTATCACCACTATCTTCAGACACCTTGAATGTACTTCCCACTTTCTGATGACTAGCTACCATTCCATGCACACTTGGTGGAAAGGACCCAGCAATGTTTGTCCTTGTCAAATAATGAAAAGAGTCCACGTGTTGGAAGCAGGCACACTGGGACTTAAACATGGACTCAGCGCTTTGCTTTGTCTTTGTGACCTTGAAAGGTACTTTCTCCCTCCAAGCCTGTTTCCCGGGCTATGAGATAAACACAGTGTCTGTCTGCTTTGGAGTTCACGTGAGAGATGCATGGAATGGTTATCACTGGTGCCCTGTGCCTGCTAGGTCCCCAGTGTAACCTATCTAGATCACTAGTGGTATTATCATTTCTAGGTTTGAGTTTTGGTCTTGGTTATGTTTTCTGAGATTCTGGCATCTAACATCAGTTCTTTTCTGACAGCCTTATTTATCACCTGAGCAGGTATAGCAGAGTCTTTGTAAAGCTCGTGCATATATTCTATGGTGTGGCATAAGCCACTGGTTCTCTCCCTTTGGCACATACTGTATGCACTGTTACATGTATGTGGAGGGTGGAGGTGGAGAGTGGGGTTACAGGCCCAGAAACATGATTCAGTAACACTGGGAGAACTCCAAGAAATCTGCATTTTTCGCACTGACTTCCCTTTATTATAACTAAGAAAAGCAATGATTCCCATGTGGTAGAAATTGGTGAGAACAAAGAGTGTCTGAGAAGCACTTAGCACAGTTGCCAGGTCCATGACAATTGCCCAACCAGTGTTAGCTATTATCCTTCTTTCCTTTTGTCTAACAGGTTCATAAATAGAATTCTATTGCATCTGAAGTAGATGCAAATGTATGAAGCTGAGAGATTTTTTTTTTCCTTAGGAAAACTCCAGAGATCTAGTGGCACTACCGCTATAATAGTTTCAGAGACCATCCAGTCTTTGGCTGTTCTTGAGACACGACTTCTCTGTTTGCAACAGTGAACTTGTCCTACTGATTCATATTTCCATAGGCACTGGGGTTTGTAGGATCTACTCTCTCTCTCTCTCTCTCTCTCTCTCTCTCTCTCTCTCTCTCTCTCTCTCTCTCTCCAGAGTATTACGAGAGCTAAGATTGTCTTCTCCTGATGTTATTCCAGCTATCCTTGACTACCTAACAGCTGTCCATGGGCCCGACTCAGCTGTCCCTCACTTAACATAAGTGATGGTGGCGTTAGTTTGCCTTTACCACTTGCATGATGTGGTGACATGACTTAGGATATGTTCCAAGGGGCAGCATTATGAAAGTCTACTGAAATACTTGGCTGGGGAACCTAGCCCAAGCTAAGATGTTGTCCAACAGAATCAAAGCAGGGTTTAAAGTCAGCTGCTGCCTTTATTGCACATTTAACACTTGGCAAAGGAAGTTCTTTGAGTTGGGAGCACATGAAAGAAATCAAGGCAGGTGAAGGGTGGTCGAAGAGAACAGTTGGAGTGGCACATCTTAAGCCATCGGAGTGATGTGACAACTTCCAAAGCTACCTGCTTAAATGCTCTGAAAGTAATCATAGCCTTTGTGATTTTTTTTCCTCTAGCAACGGGTATCACCCATGAACAAAGAGAACTGAGGCAAGAAAGGGTTTTACACATCCAGACCGCATTCGTCAAACCCAGAATCCCCGCACACATTTGGGGACTGTGCTTCAAGCTGAGCTCAAAACTTTCAACTCTCGAAAGTGCTACTTACCCCAAGTAAAAGGCAATTTTCCAGCTCAGAGAAAGGCAGTGCTGCAAGGTTCAGGAAAAAAAAGGTCAGAAGACTCCTTGTACATCAATCAGCTCCTGGAAAACAACATGTCAATGAGTTAAGTGAACACTAGTCAAGCACATATGGATTGAATTTCCCTTGAAATACTCCTGGGGTCCAAGTTTGCAGGGGTGGAGTGGAGGAGGGGTGAAAAGAAGTCTTGAGAAAAATCTACAGTCCTGGAATGATTGAAAATACTTGCAAACTGTGGACTGGTCAAGCTGCAGATCCCACCGACCTGGATCAATGATGAGCCCTGGGGACCTTTGCCTTTCTTTAGATGAGAATGGATCTGAGACCCGCATAATAGTCAAGGACTTCCCACCCTGATCTAAGCTTCATTCTGTGGCAGTGGAGAGAAGCGCAGCTGGTAGAGAGGGTGGCTTCAAAGTTCCGGGAAAGGGAATGGATTTATCTCGGGTAGAAAACAAGCTGCAAGAAGCATCCACGCAAGGACACCAGACAGTTCTCCATCTCCTTCCTTCCTGGAATGGCAGGGAAAGGAATTGGGAAACTGATATAGATTCAGGAGAGGGAAGCAAGTGCCACAGGATTCTCCCAGAACCAGCCCTTGAAGAAGCCAGTGGCATAGTGAAAACGTCCTTCCTGCCTACTATGTTCATAAAATATTAAAGGACTGGTACAACAGTGAGATCTATTCCAACAGAAAGCTTGGAACAGCAAAGTGGCTAGGAAAAAAAAAAACAAAACTATTCCACTTTTGCATCAAACGTAAAGTTCATAAATGTTGAAACTATTTAAATCTGATTTAGGGTGACACTGAAAAGCTCCATGCTAAGCACTTCAGTAATGTCGGCGGAGAACCTAAAACTGGTTGGTTTCAGAGTCTTCTTTTGCAGAAAACATCACAGAAGACTTCAATCTGAGAAACACACAGCTTCAACTCTTTGAAAGGAAATCTGTTGAGAAACAAGATGTTTCCTTTTTGTTGTTGTTTTAACAGGCAGTTTAGAGTAGAGCCAGACTTCTTTTTAGGAAATTCCTTGGTGCCAGAGGAACTATTATTACGGCCCTCTTTCTCCACTCTCTTCCTTATCTTTTTTTTTTTTTAAGAATAAGAGGTAATCAAAAATAAATGTTAATGGGACTTTTTAAAAAAAATAAAACAAATGATGCTTTGTCAAGAGACCATTTTTTTTTCCACAATTGTCAACTTGTATAGACAGTGTTCAAATGGCCCATTCATTACTGGCAGCACCACCAAGCTGCAAACCCCACTTCTTCTGGTCTGCAGTTGATTGATGTCCATTACCCACATCAGGCTAATGGCACTTTATTTTCCAACAGTAGCCAGTAATGAGTGACCTTGAGCGCATATTGTTTTCCTGAAAGGGTCTGTGGCTCGGCTTCCTTCAAAAGCACCCCCAAGGAAACAAGGCCTCTGCGTTGGTGTTTTGCAGCAAACCTCATTTCTTTCATAGCTTTCTGTAAAAGAATTTGATACAGGGATAGAAGCTAACCTCAGTGGGTAAATGAAATATTGATCCCTGCTACTCTGGCCTTGCCTTCACCTTGTCCCAGGGCGGTGAGTTACTGACTTTTCCGTTTTGGCTGTAATAGGAATTATTACAACAGGCCTGTGCAAGTAATTACTTGGCATGGTAAAAAAGGAGGGCCCATCATATATTTCTGGGGAGACGTTAGTTTCCATCAGCCCAGCAGTCTAGGTTTTTGGCTCTGTCTTTCCTACTCTTGATTCAATTCTTTTAACCATCATTAATCACTCTCCTTGTCAGCAGAAGTTTATCAAAAGTATTAAGTGAGCAAGGTTGCCTGGCCTCCTTAAAAAAAAAGTCAGCCAACACGGGGCAGTAAATTTCAAAATATGGAAGGTTGGTTCCGTGATATATATGAGTGTCTCTTCAGCTAGAATGAGCCGTTTGTTTTAGTGATAGATATTGTAGTTTGAGCTGTGATGGAATCCTTCTCGAGTTTATATGTCGTGGGCTAGCATTTATGAGAGACCATGTGTTTCTAAATGGTGAAGGTCATGGCTGATGGCAAAAGGAAAAGCAGCGGTGATTCATTAAAAATAGTTAATAGGGCCTGTGGTTGACAGGGATAAATAGGAGCATGTGGCTCGCCAGCCTACCAGTGTCTAAGTTGACATTGTGCTTCTTCAGGCAGGACTTGACCATTTCCAGTTGCCAGACAGCTATAGATGGATGCACAGAACAGAGGGAGCATGTTGAGAACAGATTCCATTAAGAAAAAAAAAGAAGCTCTGCTTCAGTTTGGTACGAATAGTATTAACTTCAAATTGGTTATCATTTTTAGTGGTCCCAAATGTTTAGTGCGTAAAATGCAAATATGATAGAACTCTCAGAGAAAAATGAAAAATTTCATTCATTGCACATGAAATGTTTAATTTTTTTCGTGTGTGTGTGTGTGTGTGTGTGTGTGTGTGTGTGTGTATCGGAGAGCACTGTGCGTCCCTGTGGAAGACCCAGGGTGACTTTGGGAATCATCCTGGATTTTCTACCTCCTTTTTACTTTTCACTGAGATTTCCCAGGTTGCACCTTCATGGACCAGAAGTGCGGGCTACCACTATTTCTACCTGCACTTTTGCATGGATTTTGGCATCCAAACTCAGATCCTTCTGCTTGTGAGGCAGTGTATTAACCTCTGAGCCATCTCTCCAGTCCATGTTTAATTAAAAGAAATGACACAGAGCCTAATATAGAATAATGTTAAGTTTTGTTAAAAAGGAGAGGTAGCTCTGTATTTTTTTAACATTAATCTATGTCCTTGGCTGTTTAAAGAATTTACAGCTAAATTTTCCACCCATTTTGCAACTAACATGAAAGTCCTTGAGAAAATTTCATCTCCCAGAGACAATTGCTTCTACTCTTGAGTATCTGTGTGTATCCTTCTAGGTATTTTCCTTTGCCATATGTATGTAAATACATGGACGTATCTTTGCTGTATGTATGTAAATACACACATGTACTCACACATTGCAAATAAGCTTTTGTCACATGCATGATAAAGAGAATAAAGACCATATAATAATTAATTCAGCTTATGGGCCATATGCTCATATATGAGATCACAGGGTAATTCTGATTCATAACATACTTGAAAACATCTTAATATTTAAATGTGGACATTTGTTTAAACTTATCAACATGTTGATTCAAGTAGAAAATATGTGGTATGTTAAAGGGAAATCTAGGCAACCCTTGAGAGAAAAAGGCTGGAGCTTGCCTTTCAGCTTACATTCAGGCTCTATATAATAAAAGCTGTTCTCAGGTCCTCCTATAACAACACAATAACAAATCCCCCTTGAATACTTTCTGGACAAAATGGAAACTCCTAAGATCTAGGGGAATAAAAAAGGATTTTGCCGATTAGAATCAATAGAGTTTGATGATCCATTTAAGAGGAGTAAATCAACAAAGAAGTGTGAAGACGTGGATGTGGCCCTTGGGCAATTTCCAAATGAGCAAGTATGGATTTTCTATGCATTACTTCTAATGAAGAAGGTTTTTCAAAGCAAAACTGTTCAGAGGTGTGATTTTTTGCCATACTGGTATTTTTTTCCTCAGTCTTTTTAACTCAAAGGAATCAGTGAGAAATGGCAGTATTTGAAATAATGCTGGGAGATACCATTCTTCCCTCTTCCCTTTGGATTGTCTCTTTTATCTAGAAAAACAGATTATTTAGGGTGCTCAGAGGGTGGTAGCTGCTCTGGTTAGGACAAGATAATAGTCAAGCTGCCTTGTAGCATCAGTTCCTGAATTCATTAACCAAGTTTCAGAGTATTAAAATCAATCCATTGTCAAAAATACTCAAAAAAATGTTTCCCCAGGGTTATAAAAGGGGAAAACACACAAACACACACACACACACCCCCCAAACCAAATGGGTAGGAAGAAGAGGAGGAAACAGCTATCTTCTGCTTCCCTACTTGCAAGCAAAGCATACTTCAGTCATGCTTAGACTCTAACTCTGGGTAGCCCTGACTGGGTTTGCCATATGCATGTGATGGTATGTAGTTGTCAGTGGTGATGCTAATCGTGCTGGAGTTCCACACATTCCTTTGTTGGATGCCATCTCTGCCACAGTTTGAATATGAGTTGCTCCCCATAGGTTCAAGTGTTTGAATCCTTTGCTGGTGTTAATGTTTAGGAAGGTTGCGGTACCTTTAAGAGGTGGAGCCTTGCTGGAGGAAGGGCAAGTCAGTCACTAGTGAGGCCGATCTTGAAGTTTAGTAGCTGTCCCTGCTTCCTGTAGCTTTCTTATCCTCTTGATGGCTGATGTGACCTGAACCTTCTCCCATTCTGCCTTCTGCCATGCCTTCTGCTGTGCAGCTTCTGCCATAAAGGGACTATATTCCCTCTGGAACCATAAGCCAAATAAATGTCCCTTTGTGCCTTAAGCTGGTTGTGTCAAAGACTTGTCTATGGCAAAAAAGAAAGAAGGGCGATTCAGCAACCTCTTACATAGATTGTCAAACTCTATTCAGCTTAATCAACAAAATCCCTTTTTTTTTTAATAGATCTTAGGAGTCTCTTCCATATTATAAAGTATTCAAGAGAGATTTTCTTTCATTATACGAGGGCTTGAGAACAGAAGCTGCTATTAAAGTTTGAATACATGGACCCTTAAGTCCACACTCCAAAGAGGTGGAGTTCTTGTAACCTAAGTCCTCAACTTAGACTTTTTTTCCTTTGTTGACTATTTAGGTTTCTCAGGGCTCCCACTATGACAATAAAACTGTTTGTACAACTGCAGTTTATTCGATTGAGAAGCGTTCAGAGGGGAGAGAGACTAGCATAGCAAATTAACATGTTTGTGGAGAGAAGCTCCTAGCCTCTAGTTACAAAAGAAAGACAGGAGAAATGTGTGGTGTTTAATTCTAGGCCAAGTGACTAAAGTTTTGGGGTGCCATCATCCTGGAGAAGATATACTTATCACAAATTGTCTTTTTTTAATGGAGAAACTAAGACTGTTTCTAACCTATTGCACTGACATTATATTTAATTAATATTTTATGAAAGAAAAGTTCTTCCATTAGAAGTGGTAAATTGCTTTATAATTATAGTGCTTTATAGAACAGACTGTTTCATTTTATGGCAAATGGACAAAAATACAGCTGCCTTTCCCGCATAACTTCTCTGCAGAGTCCTGTGGTGACTCTACCTTGATTTTTTTTTTTCTTCATTCAAATTTAGCTTAATTTGAACAGCTTTCCACAGTTGGTAACAGTTAATGAAATAGTAATGTGGAAATTTCCAAGAAGCAGGCCTGAGAAGCACTGGGGAACAGAACTAAGTCTGTGTTCACTTTTCCTGTTTCCTAAAAACACCAGTGTGAGCTCAGCACTCTCTGGCAGTGGACACGAACCTTTCAGTGTGTGGGTTGTTTATTTAGGGTGACTATAGTGAAGTGCCAAGTAGAATGAATTCAAGTTTTCACCAGATATAGAACAATTGGGAATGGACCCTGGACTATTTTCTTTATTCTTTTCCCTTTTTCTTTTAATGGAGTTTAAGTTCTGTGATAGTAAATCCTGGGTGTCAACTTGACTGTACCTGGCATTAACTAAGATCAGCTGTCAGACTCCCTGAAGAGATTATCTAGATCAATACATTTACAATACAAAGACCAGCCCTAGATCTGACTGGAACCTCCCAGTAGCAGAGGAACCATAAAACAGAAGAGTTTGAAGAGAGACTCTGAAGCAGTGCTAGAAAACTCTCTTCCCTCCCAGCTTCTTTGCTTCTTCTACTTTCCAGGAATCCTCTAGTCTTTAGCCGTCACCCACTGGCTACTGGACTAAGTAGGTCTGAGCTTCCAGGATGTTTGCAGTGACTTAGCTACCTCCAGCTTCAGCCACCAGCCATGTCCCCTCTGCCATGAAAGATGGTTTCTCCCCTCTAGAACCATAAGGTGAATAAATCTCCTTTTTTCCCTTAAGTTGCTTGACTTTGAACGCGCTCTCACAACAATAGTTACAAGTACCTAGCAAACAAGAAACACTTTGTATCGCTGCTTATTCCTACACAGAAATATTTTCCTCTTGGACAGAGGAAGGAAGCTCACAAACTCTTGAAATTTATGGTTCAAGAAGGTCATGAAACCTAAACGAATCTCTGGAGTTCCTCCCCGTGGCTATTCAAGCAGTAAACCAATTGTTTGCTGCTTAGATTAGCAGTTTACTGCTTAGATTAGATGGCAATGTGACAATAAGAGAGTTATGCAGGGAACTCTAGTAATGCAACTTTTCTGCATGCTAAGGTGGACGTTTTGGTGGTTCAGCTGCTTAAATCACCCATGATCCCATAAGTAACTTAAATAAACTCACTGGTGTTCTAATTTATAAAAGATGTTATAATGTCATAGAAAGGATATTAAGAAAGATTGCTTTTCAAATGAGAGCTTTAAGACTTTAAGAGATTGAAGCAATAGTAATGATATAAAGTTTTCCAACTAAAAATAATCCAGGTTAACATGGATTCACTATGAATTATACCAGAACTTTAAAGAATAAACCATCGTTGACATCAAACTGTTTCATAAAAGAGAAAGGAAAGGAATGACACCAAATTCTTCTGATGAAGAAGTCATGATTAGCCCAATGTCAAAACCAAAGACACAAAAAGTAAAATTGTAGATAAATCTCCCTGATAAACATTGATGCAAAAAATCTGAATGTTACAAACAAAATTCAAGAACACATCAAAAAGATCTCTCACTATGATCATATTGGCTAATTTCAGAGATGCAGAAATGGTTCAGTATATTCAAATTGATATGGCATAAAGGGTCAGGGACAGAAATCATGTGATCACGTCAATAGATTGAAAAGGCTTTTGACCAAATCTAGCATGTATACAAAACAAACCTAAATCCAATACCATTTTGAATGGGGAAAATGCAAAGCATTTCTACTAAAATCAGGATTAAGAACAAAGTGTATACTTTCTCCATTCTGTTCAACACAGTGCTTCAAGTTTGAGTTAGCACAATAAGATGAGGAAACAAAAGGGATGCAAACAGGAAAGTAGTTAAAATATTATTTCTTGCAGAAATGATTCTGTATGTGAAAAATCCTAAAGACTTCACTATAAATCTCTTAGAACTTATAAAAACTTTCTGCAAAGTGATAGGATATGAGTTAATGCTCAAAATCTTCATCTTTTCTATTTACTAAGAACAAGCATACAGAGGGAGACATTAGGAAAACAATCCCATTCACATTCATCTGTAAACAAAATAATTTTAAAAAACACCCTGGAATAAATCTAATCAAGGAAGTGAATGACCTACAATGAGAACTTTGTAACACCAAGAGAAGACATTGAAAAGGACAGGAAGGCCTCCTATGCCCATGGATTAGAAGAACTAATATTGTGAAAATGGCCATTCTACCAAAAGAAATCTACAGTCTTAATGCAATCCCATCAAGATTTCCAATGTCATTCTTCACAAACATAGAAAAAAGTGATCTTAAAATTCATATGGAAGCACACAAGATGCCAGAAATTTAAAAGCAATCCTGAGCAAAACAATAATACCAGAGAAATCACCATGCCTAATTCTGAGGAATGCTGAAGAACCATAGGTACAAAAGCAGCATGTCACAAGCACAAATACAAACACATAGATCAATGGAATAGAATAAAAACCCCACATACAACTTCAGCCACCTGATTCTTAACATAGATTTGAACAGAAGATCTAGTTTTATACATTGAACAGGTATAGCTACCTAATTTTTTGACAAAGATACCAAAAATACACATTTGAGACAAGACAGCCCCTTGAACAAATGGTACTGGGAAATAGGATGTTTGCATATAGAAAAATGAATGTATCTCTAACTCTCACCCTACAGAAAAATCAGTTCTGAATAGATGAGAGACATGAATGCTATACCTGAAGTTATTAGAGAAAAAATTAGGAAAACACCCCAGAAATAGGCATAAACAAGGACTTTCTGAACAGGTCTGTAGTGATTAGGAAATAAGGCCAATAGCAGACAAATGAGACCATATGAAATTAAAATGATTCTGTACAGAATGATTCTAAGCAAGTGAAAAGAATGTTTGCTACAAATTCATTTGACAGATGACTAATATGTAGGACATATAGAAATTTAAAAAACTAAACAAGAAATAAAAGCCAAACAATCAAATAGTAAAACGGCTAATGAAATGAACAGATAGTTATCAAGAGAAATGGAAATGGTGAACCAATAACTAAAAATGTATTCAACCTCACTAACCACCAGAGAAATAAAAAACAATACTGCGTTGAGGTTCCATTTCACCCATAGCAGAGCATCAGTCATTAGGAAAATAATTGATAATGTGGATGAAAGAAACCTTTTTACACTGCCTATGGGAATGTAAACTAGTCCAGACTCTCTGGAAACCAGTATGGAAAGTCCTCAAAAAGCTAAAAATAGATCTACCACATAACCCAGCTATATGGTTATTTTCTCAAAGAATTCTAAGTCAACACATCACAGAGATACTTGCACATCAATGTTTATCACAGCAATATTCACAATAGCTAAGTTATGGAACCAATTTAGGTGTCCAATAACGGAGTAATGGATGAAAAAGATGTGGTTTATACAAAATGGATTTTTTTTTCAAACTATAAGGAAGACTAAAGTATGCCATTTTCTTTAAAAAAAGATGTAAATTAGTTCAGCAACAGAAGGACAAATACTGTTTGTTGTCTTTCATTTGTGGTTCCTAGACTTGAAATAGATACATAAACTTATGTATGTCTGTACAGCATGAAAGTAAAGTACCACTAAGGGAGCAAAGGCAAGTAAATGGAGAGAAAGATGGAAACACAGCAGTGGAATGTGCTCAATGTACTTGTACGAGATCATGTACAATGATCTGTATCATGTACAATGAATAATTATGATTAAAAAACATAAAAGCATATGGTAAAAAAGAAACCCTGGGGTCTGTGATAGTTAATCAACTTGACACACCTGGCATTAACTATCATCAGCTGTGACCACCTGAAGAGATTATCTGGAGAATACAAAGATCAGCCCTAGATCAGATTGGAACCTCCCTAAATCTCTTTGGAATCTCCAAGTAGTGGACCAGATAAAAGGAACCACAGAACAGAAGACTGAGAAGAAGAGAGACACTCCAGAAATCCTCCAGCCATGTGGATGGGAGTGACTTAACCTGCCAGCTTCTGCCAGCCAGCCATACCATCTCTACCATGAGAGACTGAATCTTCCCTCTGGAACTGTAAGATGAATAAATTTCCTTTTTCTTCCTTAAGTTGTTTGACTTTGGGTGCTCCCTCACAGCAATAGTTAAGAATAACTGTAACAGGGTCCATCGAAGCATACAGTCAGGAGGTGGGAGTAAGTAGAAGGGATTGATGAAGGGAAGGGAGGGAAAGGAGGGTGGATGGAGGGAAGTAGGATGAGTACTCAATAGGCTTATAAAAGTAGAAAAATTAAAAATTATTAAAAAACTTGGAAAAAAGAATTCATTAATAATAGATAATATAGTAATATGTATTTTATATCAGACACAAAGCAGACACTGCAATATTAATTATTGTTAACAACCTATACCAAAGCTAATTTTTTCAATTGATTAACATTTACTGTCTTAAAACCTCTATGGACTAGATACTTTGAACTTGCTTAATCATCTTTTATGCCTTTTCCATTAAGATGTTGATCTGCAGATTGAGTAGATTACATAGTGGGTAAGAATGTATCTGGATCTCTGAAATCCACATTAAAGAGCCGGATATGCCTGCCAATGCCTGTGACTTCAGTCACAGGAACTTTCTTACTGGCCAGCCACCCTTACACTCAAAACAAGGAGACCCAAGTCATTTGAGAAACCCTGTCTCAAGGGAATAAGGTAGTATCATATTTGAATGTGAGTTGCTGGTGTGATCACAATCTTAGGTGATGTTAATGCTTGGGAAGGTTGTGGCACCTTTAACAGGCGTGGCCTTGTTGGAGGAATACAGGTCACAGGGGGTAACTCTGCCCCACTTCTGCTAGTAGTCTGTTCTAGCAGCTAGCTGCTGGCTCTCTCTGCCTCCATGATGACTGCTGTGACCTGAGCCGCTTCCGGCTTCTCTTCTTGTCATACCTTTTCTGCCATAATGAACTACATCCCCTCTGGAACTCTAAGCCAAATAAATCTCCCTTTCTCTCTTAAGATAGTTGCTTCAATGTTGTCTCACATCAACAGAAAGAATAGCTGCCACAGGCAGAGAGTAACTAAGAACACCTGACATCCACTAGTGGCCTCTATATAACCCCCCCAGATACACACACACCCATACAACACACATGTGCACACACACACACACACACACACACACACACACACACACACACACACGGGGAAGGGGGTATTGGCAAGCTGTTGTTCTCTGAAAGCCTGAACAAAAGTATTATGACTTAATTTCTTTAAGTCAACTGTCAATTGTCTTCAAGCCTATGATGTACACGAAATCTGCAAGTTCTGAGCTTTGACAACCCAATCACCAGTAACACAGGAAACTGTCAGTTCATGCAAAAGACCTTGATGGGGAGTGGTCAATCCTTGAACTCCCTGCTTCTGCTTTTCTGTGACTCGCCCCAGGAACTTCTTGATCATTCAGGGAAAAGAGCTTAGGAATGAGCTGGGGAAATGCAATCTAAGTGCATCGCTTCTGTAGATTTTAGAAATGAACAGTCAAGTCTTTTAAATTGCTTTTTTGCAACCTTAGACGTTTACAACTGGGAGAATTTTGGGGTATTTACTATGGTTATCTTTGAGAAGTTTTATGTAAAAATGTTTCTTCAGGAGTCCCAACCTGATAGCAAAATCTATTTTGCTTCATGATGACGAGTCTAAGAATTCACAAATGATTTTGAAGTTTAATTTAATATTCTAGAACTATATACATCTACATACTTCTACAACGGAAGCATGAATTTAGCAAAACATACCATGTATATGGATCCCTCTCAATGAATTCCAAACCTCTTTCCTTCCCTTTTACCATCTCAAAAGTTGTGAAATATTGAGTTTTTAATTTTGTTGAAGGTGAGGCTAACATCCAAGGAATCAGAAAAAGCTAGAGCTGGAACTGCCAGTCTGTCTGATTTTTCCTCTACAGCTCTTGACTGGATCAGAACCATAGCCACACTGTTTATTTTCAGTGTGTTCTTGGGTGGGTCCCTCAGCAAGCCTCAAAAATCTCATTTATGTTGCCAATAATTATAACCCATGTAGATGCTTCCAGAAAGAGCAGAGCAAGTGCTCTGTCTTTACAGACGCTTTCCATGGTCACTATGCTTTTTTTCCATTTCTGCATCTCTGCTTCAGACCTAGTGAGAAACAGAAGTGCTCAAAATCGTCTTACAATAGCCTGCCAAGGCTCTGGGAGCAACTCTAATTGCCTGATAGAAGACTGCTGAGTTGCCTTTGAGTGTGGCTTGGAAGGAAGAAAGCAGTTCATGTATGTATTCACCTTGTCTCCAGGGTATTTACATAAGAATGGGAATTTATTTGTCAAAAACTCTAGGAATAAATTGTCTTGAACGTTTCCTACAATTGTGTGCTATGAATTGCTATCCTTTGTACTTATCTCTTTGCAGGGCAATTCTCTATTTTTAAATAGTAGAACCTTGTACAGCTTGACTAATGGGATCATGAACTCTGTTGGAAAAAATGCTATTATTTCTGCTATGAAAATTGGCCTATTTACTGGATTGTTTCCATTTAAATACATTGTTAAAGTAAAACAAATGACGCAAAACAAAACAAAAAGTGCAACCTCCATCCATGTCTTAGCACCAGGGTTAAGAGAAATTCAAAGGTTCTCATCTCTGGAAGGGTCTCTTTGGTTTGTATGATGCTGAATATTGTGGTCAGGATGTTACCTCGAAGGAAACAACAGGAGTTAGGTTTTTATTTTATTTTGCAAAAAAAAAAACAAAAAACTATGCAAGAATCACAGCACATCCCATGTTTTTCTTGCCAGATCATAGGTACATATTACAAATTATCACACACGTTAGGTAAGTGCTCATCTCAGAAAAAAATAGGCATGGGGAAGGGACATTCTCACAAGTCCTTAGATGTAGATCTTAAACTAAAGTGACACCCGGTATATTGGCTAAAAGCTTTCTGAATTGGCTGCAGTAAAAATTGTTTGGCAACACAGGATAGGATGAGCTCCACGGTAATTGAGTCAAAAACCCAGTTAAGTAAAGAACAAAAAGTGAGTAGAGTGAATTCAGGAACAAATATCCTGGCTATGCATTCAACAAAGATGCTAACTTTGTCATTTTTGTTTAACTGTGTGTGTACGTGCATATTATGCATGCATGCTCTCATGTGTGTGGGTACACATGCATGTGTGTGGGTGCATGTGTACGTGTGTGCATGTGGACGCTAGAGGTCATCACTGGATGTCTTTCTCAGTTGCTGTCCACTTCAGTTATTGAGTCAGGGGCTCTTACTGCTAGGGTAGGTAGCCAGCTTGCTTGCCATGGGATTCCCTGTCGCTACCTCCCTAGAACTCAGAACACGGGCGAGGCACCCCCACCCTTCCCCTGGCTTTTACTTGGGTTCTGGCGATGTGAAATCCAGTCCTCATTCATAAATGCTGTATCCACTGAGCCGCCAGCCCCTGTCTTGGCTTAAACAGAGACCATTTGAAATCAAGTAAATCCCTTCACCTCTTTACTACTTCTTTCTGCTACAGAGTGGGGACAATCATCTTGGGTGGTTCCTTTCTCAGGGTTGAGTTGATAACTCATCCAGGAGATAAACATAAAAAAGACTTTGTAAATGACACATATTTCCAGAGCTATAAAAGCAAAATTTCTTAATTTGCTTTCGCATCCCAAAGAAATTAGGTAGGGCATAAAAGTTGATGGGGCTATTTTTTCAAAAAATTTTTACACTGTGAATGGCTAATCAAGAGAGAAACAATACTTTTATTCTTACTTCATAAAACATAAGATTCCCTCTCCCTGAGCATCATGATATAATCTTGTTTGCTGTGTTTATTTTATTTTACTTCTTCTATGGTGGATATTCTTATCTGACTATTGGATAACTGGGTCATAACCCTGAAACTTTGTGCTCACTTTTATCTTTGGCCTCTTTAACAATATGCCATCAGTATCATGTCTGTCTCATCTGCCCTCTACAATGTTTTTCTGTTAATCATCAGATTACTCAGTTGAGATGGTGATAGTCTTAAAAATAACTGGACGTCCATGGATTCCTCTTTGATGTACTAATATCCACATGATAAATTTTTATCTTTTTGCATATGCCTTTCCATGACCTTTTAGAAATTGCCAACAGCTTTAAAAACACCATCTTAACATAAATCATCTAAACCAACACTGTAATAAAATATGTATTAGTCTCTAATTTTCAGCTAAAGACGGGTTTTGAAACAAGCTTTTTATATACAAGATAAAGCTGAGGATGGGCTGCAATCAGGATGTTTGGAAAGAGAGCTATTAATTGTGTTTTTTACTGCACATCTTTGTATTTGCTCTCCGCAGTGCGTTTATACTGAATCTCTGGTTAATCTCTGGTTAATTCTGAGAAACATTCCACATTCTAAACATACTTTTAAAAGGCTTCATGAGACTGTGAAATCACCAGTGAGCAAAAGGAAGGAGGTATACATTCCATAACACACACACACACACACACACACACACACACACACACACATACACACACACACACGTGTTTACTTGGTGGTACGTGCACACGTTTAGCTTTTTTAGCATTCAGTGTGACACCCGCAGCTTCTCTGTTGGCTGTAGACCTCCCATGACATGGCCATACAGCACGCACAGTCAAAGTCATCGGCTTGCAATTTAGCAAGGAATCAGAAAGCTCTTGCTTCTTTTAAGAACAGAGCGTATGCCAAGGCATTTAGTGGCTTGTTCATTACCCACTGGTGTAGAGGTAGAAGAATACAAAGACTTTTTTGTTCCCGTGCCATGTGACTTGTGTTGAAGGGCAGCTTGTAGACCAAGGATGGGAAGATTTGATCCTGTGCTGCTCCAAAGGTAAATGTTTTTACTTAATTTGATCTAAATGAACATTGGGATCTGCCATTATTATTTTCTCCTGGTATTTTCTCATTAAAATCTCTGATGCTGCTTCTTACATTCTCCACAGACAACAGGTTTCCTGCTCATTATACACCAGCTCTCAGACTTGGGACAAAGGTCAGTCAAAGAAAAGAAAATCATGTTAAATAAAACTTGGGGAGAAAATCTGAATATGCCAACAAGTACAGATCTGTTATAAAGATAATGAGTTGTGACTATTTTCTCTTTACAGAAAAATTCAAGACAGGAAAGTACTTAACTATCAAACTTTTATTTTACACAACATTGTTCAGTTATCTTCTTTCGGAAATGGGGATGTGCTTAATAACACATTGACTCCTGCTAAAGCCAGGAGCCAATTATCTGTCTTTCCAAATAGATTCATTTTATGTAGGGATGGAAACGGAATGTGTAGAGGAACATGTAAATTAAGTTTAAAATTCATTAGAGAAATAGAATAAGAGCCATTTAAGCATGAAATCAGTTGTAAGTGACAAGGTTAAAAAAAAGTAGGTTTTGTCTTTGATAGGATCACATATAAAACTTGACTGGAATAATGAGAAAGCTGTAATTGCGAAGTATGGAAGTAACTCTCACTTACTAGATGTGTTCCCTGTGCCGGGTGTATGCTAAGTAAGTCTTCCTTAGGTGTGTACTCGGATGAAGTCAGGGCAGTAGAGTGGCTGTAGGAACTGTTTCATTATCTCTTTTTTTCAAGCTTATGAGAAAAAGATTTATGTTAATTACTGTGACAATGAGTAACAGATGCCAACTTGACTACTGAGAGATGAACCTTTAGGCACATCTACAAAGAATTATTTAGTTAAGGCAAGCCTCCAAGCCAACCTGTAGGAGATTATCTGACTGAGGTGGGAAGACCCAGCCCACAGTGGGGGGCGGGGTGGGACCTTTTCCTGGGCAGATGGTTAAGATGGACACAGAACTACGCGGTTCTGGAAGACCGGCAAGTTAGAAAGTATGCTTCTCTCTCAATTCTCCCTGAACGTGAAGTGAGACAAGTTGGTTCGCTGGGATCCTGACGCTGGTTCTCCTGATATAATAACGACTTATAACCAGAAAACACGAGCCAATAATAAACCCTTTGTTCCCCTAAATTGTTTGGATCATGTATTCCTATCAGTTAACTGAAAAGTGACTAAGACAGCTCCACTGACACAGATTGACATGGATTCTGTGTAGACCTCAGAGTGCTAGGATCAGGAGGGATGTACCAAGACATCTTTACTGTTCAAAGGCTGATCTTGAGAAGTCCTCACTGAAAGAGCCTTAGTTTAGAATAGCCAGTGATGCTGACCATATATGAAGCTCCACAAATTTCATTGCTTTTTGTTTTGCACAGTGGTCTTCTGTTGTTTTGGCATTAAAACGAATGGCTTAATATTGTTATGTTTACTTTCTTAGCCATGAAACACCTTAACCAGAGGGGGAAATGGCCAAAATATAAAACAACCGACAAGATGATGCTTTGTTAGGTTGTATAGGACTAATTAATATTAACTATTGAAAAACATGTGTCCATGACTACAGGTTGGCAGTATTTTGGCATAAGTGATTGTCAATGCTAGAGTTCAGGATCATAGAAACTTTATTTTTTTAAAAAATAGAGATTATGTCTTCATTTTCAATACATTTGAAGGCATTTAAGGCACTTTTAGTCACAAATCTGTTGTATTTGTCCACGTTTTACTATATGAACGAGAAGCTAATTGTAAATGTTTTATAACCATCTCGAACAAGCATAAGGTGGTGAAATTGGGATATGAGACTAATCCCGTCTGGCTCCAAAGTTAATGCTTACTAGCCTGTTATAGGGTCAATGCATTTCTAATCAAGAAATTACTCTCCAGACAAGAGCTTATACATTTCTCTTTGCAAATATGACATTATTTAGAATTTCTTCAGAAGTTGTTCAGCCCTCCTACATGCTGCCCACCCTCATGAAGCAACAACCCTTCCTTCTCAGCCTTTTCTGAATACTCTGTGTACTATAGTTATCAACACCGTCTGTTGACTACCAAAGACTAAGACTTTGACACTGTTCCTATTTTTTTTTCCAAATAAGATGGAGACTGAGTGTTCCCTTGCCTCCCATTAAAAAGCCGTCAGCCTGTGCTTTAGAAGGTTGAATTCCATTCATTTTTAAAAATAGTTTTATATCATTAGTTAAAGGCTCCTGGAAGGAGCCGTCTTTCTTCAGTAGTGGAGCTACTAGTAAGTTGCCCATATTCTGATTAGCAACACCGCAGCTGTGCCCAAGCAAACAACTTTAATTAAACTCAGTAGGTCATAAAAACAGACATGAAAACAGGAGAGATGTGTGGAGAAGAAGCGTCTAGAGGAAGTGGGAGAGGAATATGAAATAGATATGATGAAAATATAAACATGTATGAAGTTGTCAAAGAGTAAATAAAATATTTTAAAAAATAGCTTTGCCAAATATAGACTCAAGGAGAATTAGGAGACACAGTGATTCAGAAACAATAACACAGAGAGGCAAGGAGGATTTTATTCTTCTAGAAACCTTTTTTTAAAAGTCAAATATAGGGCTGGAGAAGTGGCTCAGGGGTTAAGCCTCTGCCTTGCAGGCGGAAGGTCCTGAGTTCGGATCCCAGATCCCACGTATAGACGCCAGGTGGAAGCGGGGGCGGCCTGCGCTTCTGCTCCTGGTAGGGCGGAGCCTGTGAATCCCGGGGCAGAAGGAGGTGGAGGCGTCCATGGTGTTTCGCGAATTCGTCCATGGTTCTACACAGACACACAGACACACACACACACAGACACACGCGCGCGCACATACACACGCACATGCGCACAGTTGAATAAATAATAATAATAAAAAAAATTTTAAAAAAAGTCAAATATATATGAGACTACAGAATAAAATGTTCAAGGTGCTAAGAGAGACCAGCCACTAGCCTGACTCTCTCGACTTCCTCTTCTTTTTCAGTCATTACTGCAGAGTCACACTTTGATAAGCATGTGGTGGCAGGTACAGAGACAGAAGTTCAAGAACAGATAGATTCAAGTGAGAAACGACTGTGTAATGAGTATACCAACTGAAAGGCTTGTGGGATATTTATGGACAGATTTGTAAGGGAACAACTGAATCACGGTAGTCACAAATCTCACCTGTGAATCCATGATGAGTTTTAAGGGACATTTCCAACATAGAATCCACAGACATCTACTTACAAACCATAACAGTTCCCTCAAAGAAAACCAAGTTCACACGTAAGTAGTAATTTCCTTTACTAATATGCTCATTGCTTTTAATTTTAATAGTATTTTTATTTATACTTTGACAGTCTCACACATGTGCACATCACATTTGATCATATCTACTTGTTCCCCCTTCCGATCTTTTTGATGCCCCAGACTTGTCTCCCTCCTACCTTCATATCTTCTTTTTTCTTCTCTCTCTCTCTCTGCCTGTGGAGACCAAGGGTGACATTGGCAATTATCCTCCGTGGCTCTTCCTCCTTTGTTCTGGGATTTCCCAGGCTCCACCTCCCAGTACTGGAAGGGCAAGTCTCTACCATTTCTCCCGCCAGGGATCTGGGAAACCAAACTCAGGTCCTTTTACATTGTGAACCAAACACTTTAACTCCTGAGCCATTTCCTCAGCATCCTCTTTTTTGTTTAAATAGGATTATAAAAATAACATGTGAGCCACAAGAGAAACTACTTTTAGAATGTTGATAACTGTTATGTTTGAACTTTTTGTCCCACATAATTGAACTCACGATGAAGTTCAAATTCATCAATTTTGTCAGTGAACTGTGAGCCTAAGTAAACCCTCAATGTGAACCCACCGAGAGCCTGACCCATACAGGGCCTTCCATAAGGTGAGCACCTGAAACCCAGCCCATCAGAGACCATTCACATAAGCCTGGACCAGGAGAGGCTGTCGGCATAAAATGTTCATTCCTAAGACAGCTTTAGTAATAGTGCTCACCCATACATTGAGCAAACTATTTACCAACACTGGTTTGCGCAGTTTTTAAGAAATATATTTATAGTATAGAACAAGTTACAGAGTTGTTCCGAATAGCTTTGGGGTGTCCACGTTTCCTGGTCCTTATTCCCAAGTTGTGCATTCCTAAAAAAATGTCAGTATCCTGCCATATATTTTTCTCCAAATATTTTTCTCAAGTACAATGCCATGCCCTGCTGTTTCAGAATTTCTCGTTTTTTAGAGTATAAGAATCTTAGTAAAATGGTCCAGCTATTACAATATTATAAGACATTTAAGGATAAAACTATCAGTTCATAATAGAAATTTTTTATTAAATTCTTTTTTTAAATTTTTTTATTACTATTTATTCAATTGTGCGTGTGTATGTATGTGTATGTATGTGTGTGTAGAACCACGGGCGAATTCGGGAACCACCATGGACGCCTCCACCTCCTCCTTGTTTACTCTGTCCCGGGACTCACAGGCTCCGCCCTACCAGGACCAGAAACGCAGGCCGCCCCCGCTTCCGCCCGGCGTCTATACGTGGGATCTAGGATCAGAACTTGGGACCTTCCGCCTGCAAGGCAGAGGCTTAACCCCTGAGCCACCTCTCCAGCCCCCATAATAGAAATTTTAATGAAAGTACAAGAAGCCTTACATATGATAAACAAAAGAATTAGTATTTTTGGAATAAGAAGAAGGGGCATGAAGTAAAGACAGATGATCTTTATTCTTTTCCAGAAAGTTTATTTTGTCTAATGATCACATTGTTATGCCAGCTTGCTATATTTATAAAAAAGTGTATTTCAAACAATGCATACCATACAAATCCAAATACTAGTAAGAGATATTCTGCACAGCATATATTTCCTCCCACTCCTGACTCATTCTCTTAGTTTCCCTTCCCAGAAGTAAACCCTTGCCAGTAAGCATGTATCCTGTGGATATTTCATGAGATTTTATAATCATTGAAAACATATATAGATTGCGTGTGATTATATATGTTTTTGTTAATGCAACTACATGTGTATGGGTGCACATGTTCATGTATGTGTGTGTACATATATGCAAGTATGTGAAAGTCAAAGAGCAACTTCATATGTTATTCCTCAGGAATCATCTATTTTTGCAGAGAGAGAGAGAGAGAGCCTCTCACTTAGCAAAGTTAACGTGAATCTCAGGTGCTGGGAGTAGAAGCACACTCTCACATGGTTCAAGGATTGAACTCCCATCCTGACCTTGCTTCGCAAGCACTTTGATAACTGAACCATCTCTCTACACTTGTGTTGACACATTTTTGTGTGACTACATCTGTTTTGCTTTTTTTTTTTGTTTGTGTGTGTGTGTGTGTGTGTGTGGTAAGAAGGTTTTGAATTTTTACTTATTTTATTTTTTAATTTAAATTTTATTTTTCCCTAATTATACAAGCACGATGAATAATAATCCCTGCTCCCCTCCTTTCCTCCCTCCCTTCTCCATACCCTCCTTTCTTGTTTCCGTCCCTTCTTCCCCCTCCCTTCATCAATCAATCCTACACCCTCCCATCCTCCTCTCTCACTGTTTCTATGATTCCTGGGATTCCCTTTGGATCTGCTCTGGTGTGGGTTCAAATCTCTGTGGCAGACCTAGTGGCTCTTCCTTGGGCAGACCCACTGACAGGGGAACTCCCTTTCACATGTCAAGTCTTAGCTCCTAAGGTTTCTACAGCTTGAAATTATTCTTCCTGAGATCCTCTTTAGTCTATGTGGGTGTGTTGATTTGTCAGCCATTTGCAGGTCTTGTAAGGACAAGTCTCATTGCAGTGAGTTCCTGGACCCACACAGTCCCACCCTATATGGAATGTCATGTCTAGTGGTGGACAGTCCCATCTTTAGGCTCTTACAATCTAACCGCGTTTCCGGTCCTGGTAGGGCAGAGCCTGTGAATCCCAGGGCAGAGTAAACAAGGAGGAGGTGGAGGCAGTCCATGGTGGTTCCCGAATTTGCCCATGGTCCTGCACACACACAGACACACACACACACACACACACACACACACACACACACGCACAATTGAATAAATAAATAAATAAATTTTAAAATTTTAAAAAAAGAAAACAATGCACACTTGAAGTAAATCAAAAGAAGCAGTAAGTGCAAGAAATAACACAGAAAGCAAACAAGCTCTCTAATTTAAAAGTTAGATCCTATAAAGACTAATATAAAATAAAAGCTGTTAAGACTGATCATGGGAAAAGTATATAAACAGTATTAAGAATCAAAGAAAGAGTATAACTTTAGACACATTGAAGATATGTCTAAGTAAATGTCATGAGAGATTTTATTCTAGAATAATTTCCTGGAAGAAAATCATGAATTACCAAAACTAAATCAATAAGAAATGATTTCTCACACACACACACACACATACACACACATACACACACACCACCACCACCACCACCAACACACACAATTGAAGAGACTAAATTAACAAAAATGAAATTATCAGACCCAGACAGATGGCTTTGATTTGGATAGGAATCATATTCTATGAATTATACCAGAGATTACAATGATAGGTTGGGGAACACTTCTCTATTGTTGTATGTTTTGAAGGTAGACAAAACTTGGATTTAATGGGCAGATTGTAGCTCAGTGTGAACACAGTGAACAAAGATGCAAGATGTTTCAATAATGTATTTGCAGAAAATGTATAATGCTGCATTTTTAAATATATAAATATATAATATATATAGATATATAATAAGTAGATGCATGAAGATGGATATCATTGAGGTTTTTCAGGTTCATGTTCGGCTTCAAGCAACAGATAAATTCATAATGGCTCACACAAATATTCATTTTACTTATATAGAGGTATCACTTGTTATCATTTGCTTGGGGACTTATGAATATTAGGAATAATTTTTTTTTTCTTTTGAGAAAGATCTCATGGTCTCCAACTCATGATTCTCCTGCCTCAGCCACCCAAATGGTGAGATTACAGGTGAGCACCATGCATGGCTAAGAGTGATAGTGTTTTAACTTTTACTCATATGAGGACTGTGGACGGCTTCAGCACTTGGCCCAAGTTCAAGAAAGTGGGATGAGGTGAGGATTTTTTTTTAAAAGCCCTTTATTTTCTCTAACATCTTTCCAAAAGAATTTCCAGGCCATGAGGCAGCTAGGCCACGATGCTGCTTCTAACGAAAAAGAAGGATGCCAAAGAAAATAAAAAAGTATAATTGTAACCAGCTTCCACCATTGCTGCTCAAAATACAGCCAGGGTCCTGTTAGTAAGAAAGATGGGCTATCAATCAAGTAAGAGGTCACTGTAGTAACATGTCGAGAGAGCATTTAACATGGTCATCTTATCAGGTGCAAAAAGACAATAAATAGATTGGAAGAGCCTAGAAATGGGGAGAAGCAACGATGTGCAAGATACTCCACACAAGTTAGGGCCGAAGTAACCATAATAGGACTTTGCATGACCTGCACAATGACCGACATATCATTGACCCCCCCCAAAGTCTAGCATGGATCACAGGCACTAGGATCCTTAGAGGCAGGAGATTAATAGTCACAACAGTGTTCCCAATACTAAAGGGGAACACAAAAAAGATCTCTAGGCAATGCTATTGAGTCCTTACATCTCATTAGAGTGGAGGATGCAGAGGGAAGTTTGACATTTACACTGAAGGATGCTCCAGGGATTGGGGTAGGGGGGAGAAGGAGGCACTGGGAGAAAGGAAAGGAAGGGGATGAAAGGAAAGGGAAAAGGGGGGAGGGAGCAAGGGGGTCTGGAGAGGGGTGAAGGGAGGGAGGGGACTGGGGTACCTATTAAATTTGTATGAGTGGAAAAAAATAATTAAAAATCATTAAAATAAAAAAGACAATAAATAGTGTATATTATTTGAAAACTAGAAACTTCAGGAAATTTTTCTTAAAAAATAAAGGCTGTGGATCAGGCTTTCTAGCATGTTACTGCTGAACATTTAGAAACTATCTTTAAAGTGAGGATAAATACAAGGGTGGAAGTTATCTCTGACAGATACAATGATAGATAATTGTATATTATATGTGTACATTCATAGAGCAGATATGAAGATAATAGTGTATATTCATATAAAAATATAATTTATCAAGATAGACCCATCTAAAGTACTGTAAAATTACTGAGTGTGACTCACCATTGGTAAAAATCTCAGAACTACTATTGCATGTCATTATGAACACCTGTCTTTTGCAGTAATGCTAGAAGTCATTTTGTTGTGTGAAAATAAAGAAGGAAAGGAGAACCACGAGAGCAACAGGAATATTTTCTTTAAAAAAGATCTAAAGTAAGTGTGTCAGAACCTGTTAAAACTGGGATGGAACCTTTTTGTTGGTATTCTTTTCTAAATGCTTTGCCTAGTTCATGAAACATTTAGGAAAGTCTTTGGTCTACCAGGACCCAATTCTATCAAGGTTTTCAAGGACAGGTTTTTGGTTTTTTCAATGTCTGGGTGTGTCAGTCAGACATGGACACTGTGGGTGGGCTTCTTCCCCAGTTCTTTGGTCATCGTTTTCCATGCAAGCACCTTGTAAGGTCCCTGAACCGGAAGCCTGCAGTCATTCCTGATCCACGCTGCTTTTCCAGAGCCTTCTAAGAGTTTTCTTTTGTGGGAGGAAGATATTCATCTCAGAAATCCATTCCCAGATGAGCAACTTCTAGCAAAAAACCTAATTGCTTCAAGCCCCAAGTGTTAACAGCTTTGTGCTCTGCAACATGCATGTCTACCTTGCTCCCTTCCTGCCTGGAGTCACAGGGCAATTTTCTCCAAGACTCTCTCTCTCATTTCCCAGATGGTCCAAGCCAAGGAAGCTTCATTAGTGATGGATGCACTGTGCCCCAAAGCCCGCCACACCCTCCCACTTTCCAAGACTCTAAGGATCATGTTCTTGCCACAGGCAAGTGAATATCAAACTCCACTGTGGGTATTTGGGTGTTTCTTGAGGCCAAGGCACCACTATTTCCATTGTCTTCACTACCACTTCCCAGTTGGGAAGGGGAGGATGGAAGAAAAACAGGTTTCTGGGACTCATTTGTACTTGGTCTGGCCACATAGTTTGTGGAATCCAGTGCAGAATACAAATGGTAAGTCATTGTTCTGTAACTGTAGGACCCTATGCAACTCACAGGTCACATGAGCAGGAAGCTGGTCTGGCATAGGGCCAACTTCTTCAGCCGCAATAACCGCTCTTGTCATCTCTAAAGTCTGCTTGCCAGCCACCCCTCGAAAGGATGGAATCTTTCCTTTGCCCCTCACAATGGCCACCTCACCTCATTGATAATACTCATGATCTTTGCTTGACTGGTCAATCACAATGGAATAACTATCTAAAATGGTTTTGTTTCCCAAAGCCCGAGCTATGTGTCCATGCTATCCATTTACAATACTACAGAAACTGAACATGGACATACTATCTCATGTACTCTTTATAGACATTTAGGCCAAGTGTTATTATTCTTGTGAAAAAATTAGGATAAAATTGATGGTTTTCATTTAACAGTATATTTCCCTTTCTCTCATTCTGCTTTCTAAATTAAAAAAAATCCAAAAGGGCCATTGACTGAGCACACAGAACTAATGTTTAGAGGAATAGAAACTGTGGGAAAAGCCACAAGAATTAGCTGTCTCACAAAGTCCCTGGAGGGCATGGGACTAAAAGTACAAATATTAACAATACTGTGGAGATCAGGACTCCTTGCAGATACCTTTTCTCTTTCCTTCTCTCACATGAATTGGTTGACTGTTCTTCTAACACTTTTCTCCCCTTACTTTTCCAATGGACTGAATCAGAAGTGATGCATACTACTTGAAAAGAGAAAAATCTTGGCTATCTGCTCTATTGGCTTTCCCTTCATCATGGAAATCAACAGGACCTCAGATTACAGCTGCTCTGACATCCAGAGTGCCCATATGAGAATCATGGTAGAGCATGGAGTCCAAGGAGATCTGCAGCTGCCTGGTGGTGCCGGGTAACTGAGATACCATCCTTCGTTGTTGAATACATGAAGACTCAGAAATGCTTGTTATTGCTGTGTAACCTAATGCATCCAGATTAAGACAAAGAAGACTGATACTAAGTCCTCACTTGTTATATATTGAAACAGATAACGAGCTAGTCTGTCCATATTTTGACTTATTTTTCAGAAAGAATCCTAAAATTGTGTAAACACAAGGCATATGATGAGCCATTCCTTTGAATTCTTTATTAACTCCTTTAGTCCTCTTAACAACTTTGTAAGATGGTGTTTTCATATTCCTTTTCCATAGAGAAAATTAAATGCACAGGGGTCCAATATCATGCTAACACAGCTAACAACTGAGGGGAGCTGGGATTAGAACTTCAAGAGTCTGATTTTGAACCTGCTTTGGATTTCAAACTTCAGTTTCTTCTGTGTAATTTAACCCAATTCAGAGAGGATAACATTGGCTTCAGAGAATCTAGCTCTCACCTCAAATACCAGGTGCTCCTCTCTACCTATCTTGCATTGAACAGTAGTTTACTGACTTCTGTGTGCAATCCCTCTCTTTCACATCCAGCCAACATGGTTTGGATGGAAATGACCCTGATTCTGCTGGGAGGATGTGTCTGTATTGGCCTATGTCAGCTAGCCTTGCACTGGTCGAAGTGAGGAGAGAGTAACAGGTGTTTCTAGCGAATGGAAGGCTTCTTCTCTACTGTTTTAATTGGCATTGTGATTACTGCACCTGGATCTTAAGCTGCCTCAAGAGTTCTGAAGGATATTGAATGCCGCACAGTCTGAGACAGAACGATCCCTCCAGAAGCAGGGCCAAGACTCACATGCCTCTGTCGTGGCGAGTGTCGAATTCAGTCACCCCGAAGGCAGCTGTACCCGCACATTCTCCAGTTCCTGCAGCCCATGACTTCTCATTTTAATCCATTTAGAAGTTGGCTTTTCCACTCCTGGTAACAATGTGATTCAGAACTTATCCAAAGGTAAGCAAAACAAAGAACGGCAACAATAAACCATCAGAATCGCTGCTGCTCAAGGGGCGATGGCCAATCTGAATTATTAAAAAGCCACATTCATCATTATCAAGCAGCTAGAGCAACACCAAGCAGCGACTCCACTTCATTAGCTTCGGGGAAATCTCTAGCAGGGCACTGAACTACAAGAAGAAGAAACCTATGGACCTTAACAACTTGTTACACTTAGGCATGTTGTTAAGGATCATTTCTAGCTGACGTCTTTCGCCATCATTGCTCATTGTTGGACTACAAGGACATTGCTGAGGGTCTATTTGAACAGTGTGATGAGTTCACAGTGACTAAGATACAATCTATTATGTCATCCCCCTTTTTAAAAGTGTGCTGTTGTGTGGACTCTGTCATGCCAGAAGTTCTGTGTCATTTATTGAACAACTCAAAGCTATCATGAGTTTAATAAAATCTTTTAAATTTTATTTTTTCCTGTGAAAGCAGTATCCATGTGCTTTTGAATTTAATTACATAGAAGCATATTGGCTTTGTTTGCATGAATGCTTACTGTAAAAGCGCATGCTCAGATCCACTTAATATCTTTACATTCCCTTGATGACATTCATTTCATTGTAAGTTTTCCACTTATAGATTTGGTATGGTCTACACAACAGCTTGGCATTTTTTTTTCTGTAAAGGGCCAGAAGAGTCAATATTTTAGGTTCTGTGAATTATGTCCAACTACTCTGCTCTGTTGTCCCATGTCAACAACCTCAGATGACACTTGAATGAATAGCAGGGCTGCATTCCAATGAACACTTATTTCTGAAGCAGGGGGCTGGCTAGACTCAGCTCATAAGCCATGGGTTGTGTACACCTTATCTTAAATAATGACATTGTGCTATTTTCGACACTCAAAATCTGTGATATTTTTGTTCCCTAGGTTTGAGTGGCTTAGTGTGATCAGATAATTGAATTTTGAATGGGGAGGGAATTTCTCTCAATAGTTTACTTCCTTCAGCTGGTGTTAATTGTATTTGCCAATCATTATCACATAGATAGTATATGGATAAAATTTCATGAGAATCAAAATGTGCCAGGTATCATGCTATCTTTTTTATTCATGCCATCCTTTGGTTCTTACTTTGTAACTATTAGAACTTAGATTACTAGGAAATATAAATGTTTAGAGATGGAACAGGCCAGAGTGAGAGAGAAAATACATAGTTATCTGACGCAGTGTACTGGAGAGGACATGAGTTTGCAGACAGATGGACTGAGTCTTCTACACTACATCCCATATGACCTTGACCATGTCAAACTTTTTTTATACCTTCAATAGTATTAGCTTTCCCATTTATAACTGAACAATCCAAAATGGTATGATAGAGTTGCATTACAATTGTCAATTATATTATACACATTTGAGAGACATGAAAGCTTATTGGAATGACAGAATAATCTGTGTAGTTCTGGAACATGGTAAGTACTCGTCAAATCTGAGACGGCCCATATTTTGCACATATGATGGATAGAGCTAGGATTTTCACCCCATCCTGACAGAATTCAAAGCTCGTGAAGTGGTATTATTCAGCTCTTGTGTAGACATTGTGGTACTATTAAGACATGAATGTCCTGGGGCCATTTTTGCTCAACGAGTCATCTCTGTTGTAATATGGAAGTCGAATGCATATTTCTGGAAGTAAACATAATACGTCCAACATACCACATACCTAACACTGTCGGTGAGTACTTGGATCGTCTTTCCTTGGCAAGCAGATGCTATGGGAAATACTCTTGACCTTCTAATTCTAGTTTGGATTCTCTTGCTGCCAAATTCCAAAAACAGTTATAAAATATGTGACCTGCACTCTTGGACTCTCTACAGTGAAATTGGCTCATCTACTCCTTGCAAGAGGCAACCCAAACAACAGCCATGGCTCATGGGGTGCCACTAGTTATGACAAGGTCATGCTCACTCAAGGGAAACTTAATTTATGAATTTTAGAGTTGGAGATGAGCGGAGAGAACATTCAGATCTACATCCTCATGTCACAAACATGAAAACTGAGGCCCAGGGAAATGAAACAACAAGCTCAAATAACAGATCTTACCCTTCTCAATTCCAGTCCCTCGGATGCTCCCCACACCACATATAATGTGGATGGAGAAGTGGGGAAGAGAACCTCTAAATTTAGACACCAATGTTGCTAAACTCAGCATATAAATGCAGAATCCCCAGCTAAATTTAAATTTCAGTAAATAACGAATCCTTTTACAAATACAAGCTTGTCCTATTTAGTGTTTAGGACAATGTCTGCAACCTGCTTTCATGAAATAATTCTTATCTGAAATTTAACCTTCACTGAGCATACTGCAAGTTTTTAATCTCACACATTCAGTCTGAACCAAATAAGCGATACTATGATTTCTAACTTCAAAAAAAAAAAAAAAACCCAAAAAACAAAACCAAATCATTTGAAAGATGGGATTCTGGGATCAATGGTTAAAAAAAAGTAGTTAAGGAAGAACTTAAAATAAAATTGATTGGAGAAGAAACCAATGACTGTAAAAGTTACATGGAGACTAAGAAGGAGAGCAGAGCATCTTCTAGGAGGAGGAAATCTACCTGCTATTAGTGCAAAATCTACAAAATAGTATCAACCTGTCTTTTTCTTCTATCCTCATTCATCTTTTTTCTCCACTTCTTGCTTCTTTCCCTTCCTACTACTTTGTTAAAAGAGGAAGAAATTTCTAAATTTTAAATAAAATCTGTAATATATACATACATGTTTATATTTGCTATACTAAATATATAATATATTATGTAAATTTAGATGATTTTAAAACCTTAATTCCCCATCCCATTCCCTCTCCCTTTCCCATTGCATCCCTTCTTCTTCCCTGCTAGCCTCTCTCCTGTTTTCATGTTTTTTTTGCATGTACAGCCCTGCAAGTTTCATCAGGGTTGCCTTTGATGGCCTGTGTGTGAGTTCGTGCTGAAACATGAATCATGTATCATGGCCATACCATTGAGGAAAGTATCTGCCCTTCCTACTTCCCCTGCAATCTAGGGTTAACCCTGAACAGTCTCTCACGGTGGTGTGGGGCCTCTTGAGATCTTTGCCTTTCCGTGGTGAAATGTTGTAGGACAAATCCCATGCGGGTCTTGTGGAAGTATACACAGCTACAGCGGAAAATGAAAAGTTCACAATATCTAAGGCGAACCCTGTCCCTATTTGCCCTGATTAAGAGGTTTCCTGGGATGGGGGAGGGACTCAGTTTTCAATATTCCGCTCAGATACTTCTAGGCAAACTGAGGCCCATCATTAAGTCACCCCACGTCTGATGTTAGAGATATTTTTTCTCTAAACAGTGACACTGTTCATGCTCAAGTCAACAATTTGAGTCAATGAGTCATGTTGCTTTCTCTGATTTTGAAGTATGAACACTTGTTTTTGCTATTTGCATACGGTTGGTTTGACACCATTTCCTGCCTTGAAAAGTTCAGCAGCTTGGCCTGTAAGGCTTTGGAGAGAACCTTCAGAGAGAATGTGCCTTCCCTAATTAGAGAAAACAAGAATCTCATTGAGCGTCAAGGTGCCGCTTATTTTCCCACTGAAATAATTTCTCCCACCTAGGAATCCTTTTTAAATAGTCTTAACTTTAATTGCCTTTCCCCCCACAAAGAAGTCAATTTAAATTAAGCAGAATTCATCACTGTGATAATTTTTTAATGAGTACAGATAATGTACTGTACAGAGATTGAAATGAGGTGTTCCCAGGATCGTTTGTACAGTCTCCAAAAGTCCTCCGAAGGGTCAGCTGAAATTAATGAATCTCAGAATCAGGTTCATCAATACCTTATGACTAAGGACTGGGTTCAACGAAAAAAAGAAAACCACAATAATAAGAGTTACACTGTCCAATTTGAGCATCCAAGCTCCTTTTATTCTGAAATCCTGAGGAATTTTATAAACATTAATTAAACTCACAGGTGTGATTCAGTAGATGAACTCACTGATAACCATCGAGGAATGTGTATGGAAATGTTTAACAGAGCTGGATTGAAAAGAATAATTAACACTGGGCTGGAGCCCATGTGTAGAGCAGGTCAGAAGAGAAATGCGCCTTTGCTCAAACTGCTTGAATGAACTCTTAATCTCAATCTGCAGTGGCTTTCGTTTGATAGTTCTTGGTCTCTACTGACACATTCTCCCTTCACAGTTTATTTGAATCTCTTCTTTAAATTTTAATTGTGTGTGTGTGTGTGTGTGTGTGTGTGTGTGTGTGTGTGTGTGTGTGAATGTGTGTGTGTGATGCATATATTCATGTTCATATATGTTAGGGTATGCATGCTGCATGAGTGTGGTGGTCAGAGGATGACATTTGGTGTCAGCCCTCACTTTTCACTTTGTCTGAGGCAAAGCCTCCTCTACATTGTTATTAGGTTCAGCAGCCTCACTAGTCCAAAAATTTCTGGGGAGTTTCCTATGTCTGCCTGCTGTCTCAAGGTAGGAATGCTGGTTGCACACGAACATTGTGTCTGGCTGTATGTGGGTTTGGGATCCACAGTTAGCATGCACTCACGCAATGTAACATGTACTTCATCTCTTGAGCCACTCCCTCCCTGAGCTCGGGCTCTTCTGTAATTGTTCTGCTTTCATTGTGTTTCTGGAAGTGAACAACTTTCATTTCAAACAAAAGAAGTAATCATGTTTGGGGGGAGTCCAACTCATTTTTGAGCAGATTTTTGTGATGGAAGAGGTAGTCATGGTAAGTACCAGATTCAAAATTTCTGGTTTTATGTCACATGTTACTTAGACCGTTCTGGAAGCTGAAGGTAGGATAAGGAGAAGAATATTATTAGCTGGTTGGTACTGTGCTGTGAGCAGTATGTTGCCTTGATCAGTGTCTCTGTGCTAAAAAGGCAATTTTACAAATTAAGAATAAATGATCTGTCATGTTGTTCAAGAATGGATTGAAATTACCTAGGTGTAAAAGGAATTTCCATTACCTACTATGTTAGCAGGTTAACATGGCAAATATAAAGACAATTAACAAAGGGATGCATATTTTAAAAATCATTTATTTATTTGAGAAAGTATACAAGTTACTCTTGACTACTGCTGTGAGAGAAAATCCAAAATCAAATAACGTAAGGGAGAAAAGGGAATTTACTCAATTTAGGGTTCTAGAGTGAACATACAGTCTTTCACGGTGGAGGTGACATGGCTGGTAGCCAAAGTTGTAGGCAGGCTAAGTCACAGCAGACATCCAGTAAGCTGAAGGCTGGAGGATTCCTGGAGAGTCTCTCCTCTTTCCAGTCTTCTGTTCTGTGGTTCCTTTTATTTGGTTCACTACTGGGAGGTTCCAATAAAATCTAGGAAGGTTCCAATTGGATCTAGAGCTGGTCTTTGTATTAGTCCAGATAATCTCTTCAGCTGATCTCAGCTGATCTTAGTTAATGCCAGGTGTGTCAAGTTGATACCGAGAATTAACTAGAGAGAGAGAGAGGAGAGAGAGAGGAGAGAGAGAGAGAGAGAGAGAGAGAGAGAGAGAGAGAGAGAGAGAGAGAGAGAGAACAGATACATGTGGAGGTCAGAGGATAGCTTTCAGAAGTCAGTTCCCTCCTCCTACCATGTGGACTCTGGGATCAAATTCTGGTCATCAGGCTCATACACAGACACCTGTACCTGCGGAGCCATCCCACCATCCCCAAAGTCACCTTTTATTATCTCATTTCAGTCAACTCTGAATCAAGAGGATGCAGGTCATTAGATCAGAGAACTGGAAAGGCAATGGTTCTAAATGTCTGATGTTCTAACACGGAGTCAGAATGCTTGATTCTAACCTGCTTTCTCCAGTATTGTAAATTCAGTCCTTTTGCTTTGTAGGTAATACATTTTTGATTCCTGGAAAATTAGTGACTTAAAGAAGAAAACTAATTCATAACAGAACCAGAACGGGAACCCGGGTCTTCCTTAATTCTGGTCCTTATACCTTTGCTTTAAAACCACAGCACAGTCTGGCTATTCTTGTATGACACTGCACTGTCTGAAAGCATTTTCTCTGGAGATGCAATGAGAAATACCAATGTTTCTATGACCAGTATGAGAACAATTAGTGTAAGTTTCTTCAGAGGGTGACGGTCAGTTTTAAAAAAATGAACATGTTAAAATGCAGAGCAATGGTGGAAAGCAGCTAAATGCCATGCATTTTTCTAGAGTGCATCTCATTTTTGTAAAACTGAGAATATATGGTGATCCACAGTACGAAGGAAAGTTTCCACATGCAACAGCAGCTCCCATTTATTCAGCTACCAGAAAGGCCCCTAAAAATTTTTCATGTAGATAAAACCAGTAATAAATGCTGAAAATGTTTCATGGAGCATTAGGATGATCTTAGAAGAAACAAAGAAGTAGTGGGCACCTTGAATGCGAGCTTGTGTATGGAGAACCTTAAGCAGCCATTCCATCTGCAGCTCGACTCCCAGGCTGTCAATCAGCCAGCTGCTAATCAGCATCTCTGGAACTGGGAACCCTGATGTTTACATGGCAGGCCTTCCACTGCTGTGAGCTTGAATCAGTAGAATGCCCTTGAGTGTACCAACTGGGTGCTGCCTGCATGAGATGACTGACATCATATTACTATGGCTCCACAGGGTCATATGTACACATGGTCAAGGTTGGCTATTTCCCAGGTTATGCTAGGTTTTCTCTACTAGGTGGCTTTCTTCCACACTGTCTAAGATCTCCCCACTGTCCGTGCCAGAGAAACCGAACCGAAGGTCCTCCTCTCAGCTGATCCCCATTTGGGTTTGGGAAAGGACCAAGAGGAATCGGAGGTGAGAAAGGAGAGGGATTCCTTTCTTACTCCTCTCCAATATTTGTAATTCTGATTGTTAATGCCCTTCTGTGAGTAACAGACCTGGAATCTGTTGATCGAGTCCACACATCTGTAAATAGACACTTGATTTAAGAACCTCACACCTTTGTGAGGTGGATTCTGCTTCCTGTCAGGGCTTCCATTGATTCACAGGTTGTGACAGTTGGATAAATAGGTACCAACTAGACAGTTGCAGGTAAGAGCTTTGGGCACGACTGTGAAGATCTGATAGTTAAAGCGAACCCTTGAGCAAGCCGGCAAGAGATGGATTGATGTGGAAGACCCAAGCCACAGTGGGTGGTATCTTCCAGTAGCAGATCGAGGAAATGAAGTGCAAGAAAGAAGAGCTTGGCTCTCTCTCTCTCACTTTCTCTGTCTTTCTCTATCTTGCCCTGAGCCCATTTCCCCTGTTCCTGCCATTCTTCACTGACATCAGAACCCAGCTTCTCTGATCCCCCTCCCCCATCTTGACTGATGTTCACCAACTCTTCAAGAATCCTCCCATCTTCAACACCAGACTGGGACTACTGAGATATTCAGCTCCTGAACTGAGCAGCTACTGGCAGCCATGGTTGGGGCTACTCATACTCTATCTCGTAAGCCAATCCAGTAAGTTCCCTTTTCATATATATCCACTCTATCGGTTCTGTTCCTCTAAAGAACCCCAACTAATGCACAGGTGAAAGAAACATTTTCTCTTTCCTGAACTTTTCCCGAATTGGTGCACCTTTCTGACACTCTACTTTGGGTGTTCTGTTTCTGGTGGGGGTCTTGGTTGAGCAATTCCAGATTCTTGACCTTTTTCTTCAAGCATAAAATAAAAGCCCACACAGACTGGCAAAAACAGAGAAAAAAACTTTTGGTCAGAGAAAAGCGATAGAAAAATCAGACACACTGCAAAAGATCAGCAAGCTACTTGAGAGAAGGAGCCGGAGCTGCTTGGGGTCCCTTTTTGTGAGGTCTAAAGGAATGAGGCACTGGCTACTACTGCGAGTAGCTAGCTGGTTCTCTAATTCATAGGTTAAATCATCCACTCATCTTTCCTACTGTGCATGCACCTTCCCACATTGTATCCGATTATAATCATAATCTCAACCAGTTATGCATAGTCACAAGATGGAAAAATAGAAGATTTTTTTCCTAAAAGGTTACTTGAGGGGACACTTTACCCTTATTGCACATTTGCCTAGAACCATTTCATGCCAGGCTCTCTTCCTTAGTCTTTTGTATTTGGCTATGTTGGGAATAATCTGCACAGAAGCTATCTAGAGAGGAGAAACCTATTCCATTGTCTAGAGGAGGGTAACTGCTTAGCTGGAAGCCTGGCAGGGGGTCCAGAGTTGCTGGGCACATTGTATGTATGCATAGCACATGCAAGTAAAAAACCTACGCTGCCAAGTGCTTTATCAGAAGCAGGGAAGGGGTGGGGTAATAAGCCCAAGCCCAATGGGGGTCGTAGTTTCTTAAAGTGTTTCCTATGCTTTCTGTCTCATTTGTATTTGGACACATCTTGTTAGTCAAATATTTTCTAAAGAGATTCACCTATAATTCAACCCAGTTTCAGAAACAAGCGTGTATTGGGCTGAATTATTTATTCTTTTTCTTTTTTCTTTTTCTGCTATTTCACAGGGTGTCTTACCTGGGATTTTTGTTCAATTCGACTCTTAAATATTTTTTTCCATGTGATCTTTCTGTTAAGCTCGGTCTTTCTCACATATTTTTCTCTTTGTTTAGAGACTGAATTATTTAGAAGGCTTGGCCTGGGGATTAACATGCTGGTGTCGAGTGGGAACAGATCACAGGGCACTTGATTTTAAGAACACTTTCAGAGAAGAACATTTTGGTTTATCTTCTCCACTTGCTCTCAGATATGGTGTCATCAAACTTTCATGAGTGCTAACTTTGACTTTCACAGCCTTGACTGCCCAGGCTCTGCATGCTTTTTGTTTTGTTTTTTGGCTATTTTGCTTCGTATTAACTGCTTTCCCCTCTTTAATCCTCTGGTTTAGGTATTTTCCAGAGTTCCCCTTAAGACTTTTTAATCATTCTTGCTTTGTAAAATAGAATAATGTTCTATGGAAGTTGTCTTCCATGCTAGACACTGTGCAAATTACAGGTGTTCCTCATAAGAACCTTGCAGAATATTCTTGTCCTTAATTAATCCATGATCAACTTGACTATATACTCTTGGCATGGAGAGGTTTTTCCTCATGGAGTTGGGTCATACCATGTGGTTGGTGATATCTGCGAGCACCACTCTGCCTCCACTGACTGACACTGATCAAATGAATTTGAAAATTTGAAGGAGACACATTGTATATGTGGGTGGGACAGTGGCTTCCAAAGAGACACTCAGCCACCTTCAATTACTACTCACCAGCAGAACTGTAGTAGACCCGCTAGAATACTTAGAAGTTATTGGAAACTAATTCTATTTTTTTACATTTTCCAGAATAGCTAAACAATGCCTATCTGAATGGAAATTTTACTATTTTTGTCACATTAATATTTCATTAAAGAAAGACTATGATAGCATAATTTACAGGAACTGCTGAAATGTGCATTCTAGGGAAATACTGATCTTTAAAAGAAGGATTAGCATGTTAATTACTAAAACACGTAAGGCCTGAGATATAGGGAAATGCAAATGAACAGCACTGCAGTTGAGTGTAGGAACTAAAAGCAAGCAAGTTGTTTTATGGTCAGTATATATGAGCACATTTGGAATAATCTAATATTCCATTTGTCAGTAACTGTTGCTCATTGATTGATTAAATTGATCTTTACAAAACAAAATAGAAATATAGTACTATGTATTGTCCATTAAAATTGCAAGTAATATAAAAGCTTTAAGATTTCAATTGTTTCTCAAGAAGTAATTTGGAGGCTAGGATATACAATGCAGATGCGTGTGTGCACACATGCACACACGCAAGCACACACACACACACACACACACACACACACACACACACACAATAAAACTTGGCTTTGCTAGCCTCCACACTGTAATTTATCAACTGGGAAGGAAATTGGCATGTCTTTTCCTGCTGATTTATTGGTTAATTCCAACAATCCACTGTAGAAAAGGCCAACAATGAATTACAACGTGAGGGGAAAAAATTAAGCAGAGCATTTAGAAAGGTGTTTCTGTACACAGCCTTTAGACACAACTTACCCCGCTATTTTATAGCCAATCCCGAAGCGGTTAGGGTGCATCAGAAAGGCAGCAAACTGTATAGAAAATATACCAGAGAACCTCAATCTCTCTCTCTCTCTCTGTTTAGATTTGTGTCATGTCACATTCAACTTCTTTACCTTTGAACTAGAATCATGTAACCACTCCCATTTGCTGCTTGTATTAGGAGTCACGTTAGAAGGCAGTAATGACTGTGAACTCTGGCAGAAAAGCCAATGATGGTCACTGGCCTTTAGCACTAGAGATCCTTGGTTTGGCATGCGTGCATTCAGGAGACTTCATCACAACTGGGACCTTGTGCCCAGCCCAAGGACTCAGACCAGATCTAACTGAAGACAGGAATTTTCCCATCAGGAAGCCCACCTCTAGCTTCTAAACTCTGACTCGCCCATCCAGCTACATTGTCTTCAATGGCGAGTCCCTGAAATGACTTCTGAAATGACTTCAGCTAACTTGTGTGGATCACGGTGCACTAACATCGGTTCAAGCATTATTCTGGATGTTTCTATAAGGGTTTTTGTGTGTTTGTCTGGTTGGTTGGCTTGAAGATATTTTCTTTCATGTTTTGGTTCATGAGAATCAACTAGCAACACTGATTCAGTATATAAGCTTCTGCTCTTCTGTGATGCTCTGCCATGCAATTTACATCCTTACCAAGTTAACCTTGTTACTGCTTCAACTCATGTGTGAAGTGCTCCTCAGAGAATGGGAAGTGAATGGGAACCACCACTTTTTGCAGGTTGCCATGTATTGGACAATCTATATAGCTCATAAAGTTGTGTTTTATAAGATAAGTCAGCCTCAACTGGGAAGCTGAAGGACTTTCCACCCCCACCCCATCCTCTCCCCAAAAGACAGGCCTTCCCTGTGTGGAAGGAATTCTGTAGCAGATGGTCTTTGGACTATTAGATTTTGGACTCACCAGCCTCTATGGTTACACAAGCCAGTCTTCTCAATAAATTTCCCTATTTGGCTACATAGTTTCTGCTGAAATTATTTCTGCGGAGAACCCTAATTAAAAGAATGAGCCATGTAAGTTAGAAGTTTGTAATTGGAGAAAATACCATAGAAGTAACAAACTATTGGTGTTGCAGAAATAATAGTGTTGTTTGGCTTCTGTTTTGTTCTGGGGCTTCCAAAAGGAGAAAGAGAAAGGCGGGAGGAAGGAATGTGACCACACTGGGCCGGGCATTGTGGTTGTTTTCATTTATGTTCCTAGCACTAGTTACAATGTCTCTCAGAAGAAAGGATTCTCATTTTCTTTTCATTCTTTCTTTTTTTTTTCTGATGGATAAGATAAAATGGGATCCAAGCACTTTCCAGGTGTCGCCTGACTGAGGTGGCACTTCTGTGAGCTGTTTATCTTCACAGTCTGTATACATTTGAAGCAGTGTCTTTTCTTCTCCTCTAGATGCTATTTTACTTGATGTGATAGATTTTTTTCAGAAGCTCATGTACATGCTGAAGTGCTCTTTTGTAAATGGAAAGCATGATTTTTTTTTGAGTTTATTATCCACTAAGCAGTGTGTGTACGTGTGTGTGTGTGTGTGTGTGTGTGTGTGTGTGTGTGTGTGTGTACTTTTCCTATGTATCTCTAACCCTGGTTTTAACCATGTTGGGCAGCTACTAGTATTTCCACTTGACAACCAGGGAAACTGAGGTTTACAGTGGCAGCTGCTGCCAAGCTGGGGTTCATGCACAGATCAAACCAATTCCAAAATCCAGCCATGTAATTCCTATGCCAAACCTTACACTTGTTTCCTAGAAATCCTGTGCCAATGTGTTTCCACACAGACAGGAAAGCTTCCTAGCTGAGGAGTCTCCCTGCTAGTGGCTCAGGGAAAAAACAGAAGGGGACATGGGAATGTCTGCACCAACACACTATTTCTCATGTGGAAGAGAAGCAAAGTGCATGTGTTCCCCAAAGGAAGTACAGAATGATGGCCTTAGACCCCAGTGAGGTTTCTCTTGACAGTTGTCCGGGGTTTCCTCAACCCTGGTGCACTTCTTTATGTCAGGATGACAGACATTCCACGGTGGAACTTCTTCAGTCTCCATACTTTCTTTCTAGAAAGCGATATATCAAAACCCACTTTCCCTCTCTCTGCCCTTGAAAGTTGTACTTGTCTGCTCTGAAAAACAAGAAGGGGATTTAGCACACCATCGTGAGTTTGCTCTATCCGTATCATTTCCTAGTCACCGGCAGACATGGTTGCCTCATGGGCCAAAAAGAAACAGAAATAAAACTTCAAGGAGAAGATGTAGAAAGGACACTAAAAGTGAATTCCTGTGGACAGGTGCAGTATGCATCCGTTCATCTCCCTTCTGGAGTTTATAAGTGTGTGAGCCTGGAAGCCGGGGAGCAGCGACGGGCTTCTTGATGGATATGCTCCGCAGACTTCAGGAAGGTGAGCCCATCTGTTATGGAGGGAGAGTGACAGGAATCTATCAACCTGGCTTATCATCCCACAATTTCAGCAATTTATAGTGTGCGTCTCACAAGGTCACCTGCAACCAGACAAAAGCACTCTCCTGCCTTTGTTCTGCAGTGAGCTCGGTCACTCTCTGTCATACAGGTTATCACGGATAGTTTCCAATTAATCCGCAGCCACTTAGGCCAAGCATCCCACAAGCCGGGCACCTCTCTCTGAGTTTTTCATTGGTGGAAAGCAGGGGAATGTCACGGTCCCTGTGTTTTAGAAGAGCTGCTTTACCTTTCGCTTTCCCATTCACTTCATTCAGCTTTGTCTTTTTCTCTTGAGATAAAGAACTTGCAGTGAAAGCAAAAAAAGAAAGAAAGAAAGAAAGAAAGAAAGAAAGAAAGAAAGAAAGAAAGAAAGAAAGAAAGAAAGAAAGAAAGAAAGAAAGAAAAAAAGAAAGAAAGAAAAGAAAAGGAAGTCATTCTTTGTGATTTCTGGAAGGAGCCTTCCATTTTGATAAGCTGCCTACAATTTTTTTCCTAGTAATCTGAAATTGCCTGAAGCAATTAAAAGGCTGGCTGAGTCTTCTGGAGGGATGTGGACCCCTCTGCATCCAGGAGGAAACTCCCTGGCCCAGACATGGCTGGATGCCCAATCTAGCTCTCTACCACTCACAGGCTGTTTGCAGTGGGAATATGCTGCGGTAGGGACAGAACATGTAAGTGGAAGGTCTACTCATGCACTGTTACCTTGAGGGAGAGGACCAGAATGCTCGGGGATGGGGGTGGGTGTGGGAGGGAGAGGTGCTTCCTCTTCCCCACACTCTCTGTCCTCAGGATTTTTATACGTGCACAAACATCTCTATTGCTAGCAGTCTCAGCTCCCACTCTGGTGGCGGGGGCTTCCTTTCCTCTAGGAAGCCCTGAATAGACTACTCATTTTCTACCTCACAGGCAGACATTATGAATATCTCAAACCCAACACGCCCTTGCCCTAGAGATGGAACAGAAGTTCTTCAGATTTGAGGAGAATAGGGAATGTGTTATGCAGACACCTTGCTGATAGGCTTTTCCCATCTTTGCTGTACACTTGAGCCACCAGAAAATCTTTTCTTTTTCATTCTTTCAGTCCCCCTCCTGTCTATCCCTAACCACCTCTCTGAAGCTGTCCCTCCCTTCCCAGTCATTTTTAATTTGGCTTGTTTGCTTGGTGAGTTTTTCTCTCAACTCTGCACAGAAAGTATAGCTGAACTGCTCAAAAAATAGTTGCTAGAGCTGTTGCTAGAACCATCTGGATTTAACCTCTGTTGCCTCAGTCTTCCCTACAACATTGTGGATGTTGTGTGTGTGTGTGTGTGTGTGTGTGTGTGTGTGTGTGTGTCTGTGTGTGTCTGCGTGTCTGTGTGTTTCTGTTTATGTGTAGGGCGGAGGACCACTTTGGCTGCTGTTTCTAAGATGGGGCCTCTCACTGTCTGGAGCTTGCTAGTTAGGCTTGTCTAGTCAATGAGCCCAAGGTTTCTTCCTGTCTCTGTCTCTCCAGTGTTGAGATTACAAAGTTGTGCTACCACCATGCCTAGTTTTTTTTCTTTTTAATGTAAATTTTGGATGGAACCCAGGCTCTTATACTTACAAGGCAAGTACTTTGCTATGCTGATTGCATATTTTTGCCAACCATAAATAGCATAAATTATCCTTTAATCTGGATCCTTTTCTCTTTAAGCCCCACCTTCTCCTTTTCTGGTTTTGAGAAATTGCAGGTTGAAATTGTTATCATCCAAGAAATGGGTATTGAAACCTCGGAGAACAATGGATCTGCTAGTGCAATGCACAGAGCTTATGGTACAGAAAAGTGATGTCCGTGGGCTCAGACAGCCCTAGCTCAGGGCGAGGTGTCCTCTTCTAGGTTCTCACCAGATGCAAGCAAGGGTCTTGGTGGGTCCAGGATAGTCGGGCCAGTTATTCTTGTGCAATGCACTCGATTCTGCAGACCTGGCATGCAGTTTAGATCAGGCAGGCAAATTGGGCGTGGGGGGAGTGTCAAGGGAGTAGGAGTCCATCATCGTTTCTTAAAATCATCTTGGATAGTTGGTGGTAGTGACTAGAAACTGACTTACACACTCTCCGTAATGGAGATGGAGTCTCTTTACTTTCATACACTATTTTTCGCAGAGGGAGAAATGACGTGAAATAACTTGTGCCAATTTCAGCAGATCTGCATCTTAGCCGAAACCAGAAGGCAAAGCTCTTGAGTACTGACCCAGGGATCAACCCTTTACTTGCTGTTCTCTCTCCTGAATCCTTCCTCCCTGCCCTCACCCCCACAATTCTGGCCCAGAGCGACAGGTTCCGAGATGGACCTGCCTCCCTTCCTCCACAGCATAGGATTAGGTAACTGGGCACACACTCTAAATTATAAGCCTTATTTTGTCTGAGAATTCTCTCTTCTCTGAAGAAGGGGTCCCACCCACCCACACTCCTTTTTAAAAATCTATCCTAAACCAGTTATTGAGTCAGCGAGCAAAGACGCTCACCGAAGCATCAGTCATGACTTTTTTCTCCTTCGTAATTGATTAATTAGTTCTGTGGACTTGGGTCCAGCAGGGAACCCGGTGACAGCTGTGACATGAAAATTACTAGAAAGTTACAAAAATATGTAGCAGTTGTTGACTTGCCGAAGTGGAGTACCAGGGATTGATTAGAAACAGACACGTATAATGATCCCATCTTGAAATTGCCTGTTGAGGCTGAGACCTTGAGAAGAATCTTTTTGATTAGGAGGAATTAATTCAATTCCAATCTAATCACCTTTGAGCAAACTTGTGCATATTCTCTATTTTTATTTCAACCTGTGTGTCATGTGAAGAACTTGCCCAATCAGGTCCTTTTCCCTTTCTCTAGTTTACATCTCCTACTGCCTTCTTATCCTGTGGTAAAGCAGACTGCTGACTGTGCCTCTAAGGCCCAGTCTTGTGCTTAGCTTTCCCCCAGCCCTGTCACATTCTCTTTCTTCTCCCTTTGTGTTTCAGCCACACTGATCCCTCTGCCCTCATCACAGTTCCCACTCACCAAAGGGCCTTGGCACATGGCTTTGTTTTTATGAGGTTCTCTTCCTTTCAGTGCTTATTTTCCAGGTTTCTGCTGTCCCCATCTCCCTTCACCTCCTGACTACATCAACTCTCCTAATCAAAGACTTCTGGTATTGTGTACCTCCCTCCATCATAAGGATCTGGGCCAATACTTTACTTTGTGTATGTGCAATTAGAAGGCTGTGATTTCTTCTCCTGCCCCTCTGCAATTAGACAGTTGAGTTCTGAGAGAATTGTGACCGTCTCTTTTTTTCTGCTTACAGTGTCTTTCCTAGCAGAATGCTCCCCTGACAGACAGCAGACCTTCAATTTATAGTAGATGAAATACAAGAAATAAGGTCATCGACACAGAAATACAGCCTGGTAGATATTTATTAGAAATTACTACCTGGCATTATTTTTTCACACATAATTTGGGCAGAAAAAAATCTGAAGCTTAATGTGATTCCTGAGCAACAGATACCCTGACACACAAACAGTAACTAAAATTTCCATCCTTCGGGTTGCACCAGTGTGATCCTCCAATGGTTAAGCAAACCCAGGGCATTCATAATTCAGAAGAACTGGAGAGTTATTGGATACCTTGCATACTTAATAAAATGATCACCTTTGTGCTCAACAATCTCTTATGACTGCAATACTGATCGAACAAAAGGACACGTATATTAATAATGTTCAGCCATATCTTCCAGGGTCCCAGGAGGAAACACTTGGCTCACTCAAAAGGAACAAATGCATTTGATGAAGAGGCAATTTACGGAGGTGTGGAGCAAGCACAAGGAGGGAGCCAACCATGCATAGTCCAGGGATGAGCGACCATTCTGAGCTGCTGTCATCTCCAGGTCTGAGGAAGCAAGGGAGGGAGTGATGCAGAAAAAGCCTGGTGAGGGCATCTGGATAATGGGCTGGCAGCATCTCAGGAGCAGTGACTATCTACACTTAGCAGCAGGAGGACCCAGCTCATAGCCAGATTCTTTCAGGAGAGTGGAGTTGGAGAGAAGCAAAGCCTGAAACATATGTTGTCTCCTGCCCTAGATCTCTTTGCACATTGCACTGGCAGCCAGAGACCCAGAGGCCCAGAGACCCAGAGGCCTAGGTTTGTGAAACGAAGTCCTTTGGCATCAGCTTCTCAGGTTCCAGAGCAAGGCAGAGAGTTGTGAGAAAGGATACTGAGGGGTAGACAGAAGAGAATCACCATCAGCTTGCTCTTAAAGTATAGTGAACTCATACTAATGAAATGAGACTCAATTACTATAATGTGCACAGAAAACATCCTTATGTCTGTGCCCTTTGCCCTTCACTGTTGCATCTTCCTGAACAGTCAGAGGCTCAGTGTGTGACGTCTCTACTAGGAACGGTATTCATGACCTTAGAATACACCTATGCTGCAGTTGGTTGGGTTATTTTGATTAACTTTGCTGGAGAACACCATTTTTAAAAATCAAAAGCAAACTATAATTTTAAAGATCTGAGCAGTGTAAGTGCTGTGTATGTGAATACACTTAGGGTCAGCTTCCATTGAAAGATAGCAGGCTGGGCTGGGAGGTCCTACAGCTGCACTTCTAACCCTTCTGTTGTACTACCCAAATTTAAATGTATACTTTTATTAATAAAGAATTAATTACTCTTTCATTAACATAATCTGTACCTATATAAATGTATTTTGAAAACACTTATTTTACACAGCAAGTTTGTATCCACTTAAGCTAACTTTTTCAATAAAGCACTATTGTTTAGATATTAAAAAAAAAGTATAGTGAACTGAGGACGTGCCACTCCTTTATGATCTACATGTACAAACTCAGGCTATCTTAGATGAAAAAAAATGATAGGTCAGAAGGTTAGCAAACTTGCCCAAAGCCACACAGCTTGGCCTGTGGAAGATGGAAGGAAAATCCATACCCAACCATTGGGACTTCAAAGTCGTTCACTTCATTAGTGTTTTGGTATTGAGAAGAGTCAGACATGACAGGGAGTGTGTCAGAGAACAAATCGCCTGGCCTTTCCAGCCACTTTGCTCTTTTTGGACTCCACTCTTCTGGAAGAATCTGGCTGTGGGCTGGGTCTTCCTGCTGCTAGTGTGGATGACCACAGCTCTTGAGATGCTTCCTGAACATTTTCCAGGCACTCCTCTCACAAAACATGGGAGTGTGTGTGTGTGTGTGTGTGTGTGTGTGTGTGTGTGTGTGTGTGTGTTGGGGGGGCTCAAAAATGCTAACAAGTCCTTTGGAAACTGTGAAAACTACACTATAAGAATCTTGTGTATGTTTCCTAGTAAGTTACTCTTTTGGGGATGGCTCTAATAGTGATGCTCAAATATGTGGCCCTCACTTAGGCAAGTTGTTGAAAGATGGATGTGAGTCCTAATTAAGAAAAGAAAATGTCTGTGAGGTGTTAGCACCAGCCAACAAATATTAGCATGTGAAATGGAGTCAAGAAATTTTAAGTGTAAAAAGAGAACACATCCCAGATTTGGAAGTCTCCTATTTGCTGCTCGTTATAGGACGTTTGACATTTTTCTTAGTAATGCTGAGAATATCTGATGTAAGTTTGAAATGAAATGCGATGTGAAAATAAAGAAGCATTAATCATGCATGGTTTCTGTGTTAAATAATTTATTGGTTTTAATTCTTCCTGCATAGAACTTAGAAAATAATACAGATCCTCGAAAGGAAAGAAACAAAGACCAACTTTAATTTTACCAACTCAGAAAAATGGGCAACAACAGTTGATGTTACCCTCCTCTTGTTTTGTTTGCATCTGCTCATGATTACAAAGTTCGGGATCATATCTAACAAAACTATTTTTAAGTTTATTTTTCCTGAAGTATATTAGGAACAAGTTTCCACATAATTCATTTTATTGTCTATTACAAGGTTAGGATTTTCATTCTTAACATATTGGAATAGAACATGTTTCAGGTATCAGTTCTCTAGTACTGAACAGGTAGGTCGCTTTTGTAATCGACTGCTTATAACTGAAACTTGGTGTGTGTACTTGTAGACAAAATGTGCTTTATGTTGTCTTTTATTCCTTTTTGGACATTGCTGATGTCACTAACCAAATCAGGGATTTTTTTGTTAATATCCAAATGTTTTACAGAGTTAGGTTTGAAGGATGACGTCCTTAAGGATAGATGAAATTGACAGAAATGTTAGCCTAACTCCTAAATCCTATTAAGAACATCAATTTTATTCTTGTTTAGCTGAAGCAATACTGGATAGTTTTGTTAAAAGTCCCTAGATTAAAGAAAAGAGTTAGATCAAAAGTGTCTTTCTGCAAAGAGAAAAAAAACCAATAGTTGTGGGCACAGTGGATTGAGCAGTTTAGTAAGCATGTCTGCTGAAAGCAGAACTCTATTGCATTTGCTACGCCATGCAATAGCTAGCGCTCTTACATTTTTTTAAATAAAAAGAAATGCAAAACAATACAAAAAGAATGTGTCATGTACTGTGGTGGGCTTCTATCTAATGTCCTAAAGGCATTTTTAGATGTCTTGGCAGGAAAGGACTTTGATCTTTCCTGCTAACTGAGCATGAAAAGAAATTACAAAATTGGCCTTTTATGATAATAATATTCATTCTAAGCAAATCGAGTTGCAAAATTCAGAGACATCCCAGCATCCCAAACAGAAGTAAACAGGTGTTCTCAGTGGAAGGGAAGGGCATCCAATTAGGGAGACAGAAGAGCTTTCCTCCTTCAGCACACCCGCTGAGCAGGGGATCCATCTGACCTGTTCAGGTTTCTGTGCCAGTGGACCTTGGTTCCTGCTGCAGGCTGCTAAGTGCTGCTTGCCATGTTGTGGCCTCCTTTCAAAGTCTCTTTGCTCAAAACTTACAGAAAAGCCTTGCTGGAGTCCTGTGCAGTGCAAGGACAGCAAAATTGACAACAGCAGCCAACTATGATGCAGACCACTGACAATCCTACAATGTTCATGTAAACTAGGCCAACCAAATCTCTCCTCATCCTAAGGTTCAGGGAACCTTGCAGAAGAAAGGGTGGTAAGACTGCAAAACCTAAAGATAGGGAGCTCCACTGCTGGACAGACATTCCACTTAAAACAGAGCTATGGCAGCCAGGGATTCACTGCAATGAGACTTGACCATAGCAGACCTGCATAAAGGATGACATATCAACACGCCCCCATAGAAGAAATAATTTCAAGTGGTAGGCGTCTTAGGGGCAAGGGGTTAGACAGGTGAAAGGGAGTACCCCTATTAGTGGTTGGCCCAAGGAAGGGATTCTTGGTTTGCCACAGAGGCCTGAACCCCCACTAGAGCAGATGATCCAGAGGGAATCCTGGGACCCATATAAGCTGACAGACAGGAGAGTGGGAGGGGGCAGATTGGACCTACTAAGAGAAGGGAGGGAGGAAGAGAAGGAAGGAATGGGGGAGAGATGGAGGAAAAGAGGGGGGAAGGGGCTTGACAAGGATATCTACTCATTGAGTTTGTATAACTAGAAAAATAATTTTAAAAATTAAAAAGAGAAAAAAATTAGCCTTGCTACATTTTAAAACTATTTAAGACACAAACTTAGGAATGTGTTTTCTTTTTTAAAAAAGTAAACTAATGAAACCTACTGTGTACTGGGTCAGTGATTATATCCCATACTGAGAGGAGGGAGTGAGTTTGTGATCTCAGAGTTAAAGAAGCATCCACCAGGTTTTGTAGGGAGATAACAGCAGAGCTTAACTCTCACATGTTATGTATACCACATAGTAACATATGCAGATGTACACTCTAGGCAAAACACTATCATACCAGATTGATTGATTGATTGATTTCTTCTTTCTTTCTTTTTCTCTTTTTCTTTCTTTCTTTCTTTCTTTCTTTCTTTCTTTCTTTCTTTCTTTCTTTCTTTCTTTCTTTCTTTCTTTCTTTCTTCCTTCCTTCCTTCCTTCCTTCCTTCCTTCCTTCCTTCCTTCCTTCCTTCCTTCCTTCTTTCTCTCTCTCTCTTTCTTTCTTTCTCTCCCTCTCTCTCTCTCTCTTTCTTTCTTTGTATTTATTTATTTATTTAAACTGTCTATTATGTTCAGTCATCCTTCTCCTGTTTCCTTTTGGACGGATTCCTTTTTTTTAAATTTTATGTGTGTGTGTGTGTGTGTGTGTGTGTGTGTGTGTGTGTGTGTGTGTGTGTCAGAGCGCACTGTGTGTCCCTGTGGAGAACCAAGGGAAACTTTGGGAATCATCTTGGATTGCTCCTACCTCCTTCTTGCTTCCCTCTGGGATTTCCCATGCTCTGCCCATCAGGGCCAGAAGTGCAGGCTGCCTCCATTTCTGCCTGGTGTTTTCACGTGGGACTTGGGATCCGAACTCAAGATCTTCTGCTCACAAGGCAGAGTCTTAACCCCTGAGCCATTTCTCCAACCCCAGATTCCTTTTTGAATGTGTCTCATGGTCTCCCATGGCATAAGTCTAAGAAGCCAAAGTCTACTCAAGCTCATTGATAGCGCTCGAAATCATCCTAAGCAAGGAGTGTCTCAGATCCAACTCTCAGAACTCTGACACTTGCCCTTGCAGATGTGTCTTGGGATCAAATGTATCTGACATAGGGAAGGCTTTTCCTCTCCAGACCCCAGAGTCTCTTTCTTTTGTCCTCCTTTTCTAAGCTTAGGTCCTCCCTTTTCTCATTGACTTTGTGAACCCATCCTTCCTTCCATAAAATCTTCTTGCCAAGTAGTCAGCCTTGGTTTCCAGGGTTTGCCACCAAGAGTCTCAAGAGATAAGCTTTTTTTCTTTTGCGTGGTACTAAAATCTATAACAGAGTTTCAAAGGACCCTTGAAGTTATTTCTGGAATATTAACAGCAATATATCTCTTTAGATCAATAAGCAGTAGATAAATGCTCAGAGCCAAGGATGGTATTAGAGATTACCTTCACCTTTTAGCCCAGTATACGGGGCTGTCCCCATAGACCACCTGCAGTTTTACAACTGCAGGAGACTCCGGTGACCATCCACTGCTCCTTTAATGAGGCGCCTCCCTCGTCAGCCATGAGAAGCTTATCACATTCTCTTTAAACTTTGGACTTCAGTATTTGCAGCGTCCCTTCCAAGCCTGCCAATGTCCCTCCTGCACATTTATCACAGTTATTTAGCTTAATGCGTGAGGAGTCACAAAAGGGGGACAGCTATGCTTCCTATTTGCTGTATTTTGTGGGCTCTTTCAGTTCAAGTGATCTTTTCTGCTATATCTGAAGAATTTCATTTTAAGATAATAGTAATAAAAATAGATGTCTGGGAAATGACTCAAGGTTAAAGCCTCTGCGTCTCAAGCCAAAGGACCTGAGTTCAGATCCCCAGGTCTCAGGAAAAAAATGTCAGGCAGAAATAGCAGAGGACTGTAATTCCAGCTGTGGAAGGTGGAGTCTCAGAAACTCCAGAGCAAAGCAATGTGGAGATAGAGTGATCTAGGATGCTTGCTTCCACAAGCGAACACACTCAAGTGCCCTCTTACACATACTCCCTCACTAACATGCACACAGACACACAGAAGAATGCTTCGTTAAAAATAATCTACTGAGATGAAATCAGCAAGTCTCTGAAATGACTTAAAAGACAACTAGCTGAAAATCGAAAGAACACAGCTGGAGTTCATGATTCCACGGAGTCTGGGGTGGCCTCACACATGGGTCTGACAAGCTTCCTTATGGATGCCCTTGGGAACATCTTACTGAAACTTTAATGTGAAATGACTATGTGCTCTAGGTAAGCTATCTGCATGCTGCCGTAGCAGATGCACACTCAGGGGCAAAGCATGCTGGGACCAAAATGTCTGTCATGATAGTGACAGTACCATATCCTGGCAGACAAGACAGGTTGGCTTCTCATGGCAGCCAGAACTCAAGCAAGTGACTGTACAGTTTGAAACAATATACAAAAGCTACTGTAAGCTTAGAAACAGAGAGGCAGCCAGAGTAAAATATTTCAGAGAGGAAGCTGTACCTGTCAAGAAAAGTAGCAATCTTTTCTGCTTCTTGGGATTTTACAGAATGTAGAAAGGTTCTGATCTTAGAGTGGGCATGGAAGGAGTCAATCAACTGGGGAATATCAGAAACCCCAGGAATCAAATAAAACCCAAGTCAGGCAGATGGGTACTGTGGAGTCTAGCCAACTGGATTCCACTCTGTGAATGACACCGGTTGGGTATTTAATCCCCTTGATCACTGGGATCTATGCCTGCAAGATGATAATCGCAACACTGTCCACCCCTCAGAGCTGTGATGAAGAGCCAATGACACGAGGCATTTCTTTTTTTTTTTTAATTTTTTTTATTATTATTATTTATTCAATTGTGTGTATGTGCGAGCGCGCGTGTGTGTCTGTGTGTGTGTGTGTGTGTATGTGTGTGTAGAACCACGGACGAATTCGCGAACCACCATGGACGCCTCCACCTCCTTCTGCCCCGGGATTCACAGGCTCCGCCCTACCAGGACCAGAAGCGCAGGCCGCCCCCGCTTCCGCCTGGCGTCTATACGTGGGATCTGGGATCCGAACTCGGGACCTTCCGCCTGCAAGGCGGAGGCTTAACCCCTGAGCCACCTCTCCAGCCCGACAGGAGGCATTTCTGATGCTGAGCGCATAGTGTTTGAGAAAGGGTGGCTACAGTGTTGGTGGGGAAAATACTAGAAAAGAATGTGGTTGTAGGTGCTTAAGTCTGTTTGCTTGTAGGAGGAAATTCTATAACAGAGGATCTGAAGATGCCGTGGGCTGTTCTCACCATGACTCGAATGACCATATAATCTAATTCTAAAGTCTCTGGCTGCAGATCCTTCCTGCCCTACTTCTAATTAACCTGGAAACCAAGCCTGTGGCCACTGCTCAGGTCTGTCAGGGAATGCTGACCAGAGCAGCGAGCCAGACTAAAGCAGGGAGTTTGTCAGGAGCCTGTTGGATTACCTTTCTGGATTTGGAGCTATAGTAGCTTTGCTTTGATTGGTTCATATGTATCATTCACTAATGTCTTACCTACCCAGATTAGTTTCAATGCTTATTTATTTATTTGTTTGTTTGTTTGTTTTTGTAAAACTCATACCTAATGTTACCACATGACAATATTATTGTGCATCTCATCTGCCCCCAATATGAGACTGGTAAGCAAGGAGTTAAAATTCCCATCAGTTTTGTTGAACCAGGTAAGCTTGATCAGGCAATTTGTTAGGAGAGCAGAAATATGGTCCGAAAGGACTCTCTTGGCTTGGAGTCTGCATTTGTTTTTCTTTTATCTTTTCCCCAGTCATAAATCTTGGATGGGGGAAGAGAGTGAGGTGGTTGGGAAAGGAAGCTCGTGAAGAGAACTCGCTGCCCACACATCCATCCTCAGAGTCAGGCGGCAGAGATTACAAATTACGAGACCCCAAGGTTTCTCTCTTAGCTATCTCTTTTGCCTTGATTCAGCTCAGCATGAATGGAGTCCACTCAGAGGAGCGAGGTGATCTGAACTGGGTATCTGTGAGAAGTGATGGGAAGGGTAACAGTTTCCACTTGTGACATCCTGTGGAAGTGACAGAATTGGTCTCTAATCCAGGGAGTACTTGTTTTCCATGACCTGCTGCCTCCTTGGCATCAGCATCCCAATCTGTGATGGAGAAGGAGACATCTTGGCTAGGATTCTAAACCCTTTCAGCTTATTTTTTTAACTTGATTTGCATATTGTTCTACTGGATTTTCTCTCTTCCCCCTTTTAGCTCTGTTCCTTTACTAAGGGTTAAGTAGTATTTACTATAGTTGGGTTTTATTCTCTTTCATCAAGTCTGATAATTTTATCTTTAAATCAATATAATTAAATAGCACATGATTCTTAGAATGTATATCCACTTATTCTCTGTTAGTCCCACCTGAATAATTTTCTTTCTTGACTTCTGTTGGATAAATCCAATATTTATTTTCTATGTCTTTGAGCACATTCATTATACATTCTTTTAATAACATGCAATTTTGATTGATTATAAATTAAAATAAATGAATACGTTTAGCAGTTCATGCAAAACACCAGGAAATGGGCATAACTTAATATTATTTAGTCAATTTACTCAATTTTCTTATTATATTATCACTAATCATTTTAGTTCTCCATATTTTTTGTTCACCAAGGCACGATATGATAATAATAATATTAGTAATACCTGTATGCACAAATGTTCTGGATTGTACATGCATGCACAATATTATCGTGTTGGTATTTCTATAGTACGCTTATTTGTTGTTGTTTTTCCACTTTTTATCTTGTGTGCATATATGTTCTGTGTGTGTGAATGCAGTTACACCCGTGTGCCACTACACGTGTGTCATGGTCAGAGGCAACCTCAGTGTTGGTCCTTGCCTCCCATCTTGTTCAAGGAAGGTCTCTTTGCTGTTTGTTTCTGTGAACATCAGGCTAGCTTCCCGTAAGCTTCCAGACATTCTCCTGACTCCACCTCTCATCTCCTGGTAAGAGCACTAGGATTGCAGACATGAACTATGTCTAGCTTTAGGCATGGTTCTGGGGATCCAAACTCAGGTTGCTTCATAGAAAGCACATTGTCCATCAAGTCATATCCCCAGAACCCCACCTGACTTCTTTGAGACGAGGTCTCACCATGCAGCCCAAGGTGGGCTATAATTTTCCTACCTTAGCTTCATGAATGCTGGAATCTCAGGCAGCGCAACTAATGAAGATTGTTTTTTATAGCACCTACTTATGTAACCTTTGCCTCAATCTTAACCTTGTCTTGCATTTCCACTAATCCTTTCTTGTTTCTTTTAGTAAGGGTCTGCTAGTGATAAATTAGCTTACTTCTATTTATCCAGAAATATCTGGAGTTTGGCTTATAACAATATTTCACATTTTTAGTACCTACAATATTTCCCCACTGTTATCTGATTTCTGTCAGTCTGTTCAAGAAGTCCAATGTAAATTTTAATATTGAGATTATAAAAGATATGTAAAATCATTGAGGGACTAATATGTGCTATGTATTATACATTATATCTGTAACACACATATCAATCATCTGCCTATCTGTGTGTCTGCCATCTGCCTGCTGTCTGTCATGTCTTATCTGTCTATCTATGCTTTTTAGTCGTCCTCTTTTTATTTTCAGGAACTTTGTCACTCTGCCCTTTTTTTTTAACATTTTTTTATTATTATTTCCACTTATACAAACTTAATAGGGACACCGGTTCCCTCCCTTCCTCCCCCTCCCCCCACCCCCGTACTCCCCTTCCCCTTACCCCTCCTTCCCCATCCCCCAGTGCCTTACCCCCAATCCCCGGAGAATCCTTTAATGTACATGCCAGACTCTCCTCTGGGCTCTCCTATCCGATGACGTACAAGGACCCAGTGGCATTTCCCTGAACCCTTTCCTATGTTCCCCTTAAGCATAGGAACACTACTGTGGCTGTCAATCCCTTGCCTCCAAGGATCTTGGTGCCTTTAGCAAATGTGTTGGACATTGCGCAGGGCATGCAAAGTCCAATTATGATTGCTTCGGCCCTAACTTGTGTGGAGTATCTTGCATATCATTGCTCCTCCCATCCTTGTGCTCTTACAATCTTACCGCCCCCTCTTCCGCAAATTTCCCTGAGCTTCAGGATGGGGAGAGATTAGGCTGGCCTAGTTCTGGGTGGTTGATATAGAGTCTCTGAAATTCTGGATTATGGTTTGTTGATTTTCTTTTGCAGTTTTGCTGCTCCTGCAATGCCCTTCACTCCATCCTGATGGGTATTGTATGTCACCCCCTGGCCAGAGATAGCCTCCCTCACTATAGTTTCCTACTTTTATTACATCTATCTTTGAATATACTCTTATAACAAGACTCTAGTCACTCTGCCCTTATGCAAGCTTTTTTTCCCACTTTCGTTTTGTTTCTTCAGTTGGCTGCTTGGTTATCATTTAGCATTTGGCCTACATGCTCTCTGGAGTTCATGGGGGTCTCTTATGACTGTTGCTTCTTGTCAGTTTTAGAGAAAAATTTCCTATTATCTCTTCTAAGAGTCCACCTGAGCTTGTCTTCTAGAGCTCCTTTGTCACATGCCGTACATACATCCTGAAGACTGATCTCTCTCAGTGTTGGCGCCTCCTGTTCTCTAGCTATGGAATGGATCCCTATTGAGGTCTCAGGAATAGAAAGGTAGCCTCGACATCTGGTGTGGTAGTGCACACCCGTAATTCCTGAACTCAGGAGGCTGAGGCAGGAGGATTGCTGTGGGTTCAAGGTCTGCCTGGATCATCTAACTGCCTTTCCAGAAAATTTTTGTTTTCCATCCTTGAGAAGTCATTATCTAGCTTCTGATAAGCTGAGAATTCCTCTTGTTAAATATGAATTATGAAATTTCAAGGAAATGCAGCCAGTTAGCAAAAGATGTCACCAGAGTGATTTAATAATGTTTACTGTGAAACAACTGCTGTGGAATAATAAGACGTGGTCATTAACCTCAAGAGCATCACAGTTTGCTAGAGAATAAGCACGCGAGTAACTAGCCTATTCAAGGTGGTGAAAATGTTTAAGCAAAGAACAGTGCATCAATGAGGGGGGAGCAATTCCAGCTGGGCCCAGGGGGTAGATGCTGGGGAAACTCACAGATAGGATAGCATCTTGGATACGCTTTTCTTCAGCTGATATGCTTTCTGAATTATTTTTTAATATACTCTTTCACAATATCATATATAGAATACAGGTGCACACACACACACACACACACACACTGTCTTCTCTTATCCCCTTCCTCCTTCCGCCAAATTCCTTCTTCTCTAGACCCTCTCCCCTACTTTCATGCCTTTCATTTTTTCATGACGCAATGCAAGTTTTCCGGGTCGCCTGCTTCAACATGGGTGGGCGCCTATTGACCTGAGTGATGGCAATGTACCAGTGGCCACACTGGTACTGAGGACTGAATCCCCCTTCCTCACAAATTCTTCCACATTCTGATTACTATCCTTCATCTGGGTGCTATCCAGGTTTTTTCCAAATCATTCACAAATAGTCCACAAATCAAGGGATAACAACACCTCCTTAACCTAAATGTGACACCTCCATTTATGAAAAGTAAGATTTCACCAACATTTTGTCATTGGGGATATATATTGGGCCTGCATACGAATTAAATTATACGAATGTCTCTCAAATCTTTCTCATCTGGGCTATTTTTTAAATCAAGGATATGTGCTCTTAAATTGTGAATCTGCATTGGAGATTCTGCATTAATTCTCCAACTGAGTTCAGTGTGTCTGTCTCTGGAAGCTCATGGTGGGGGAAGCAACAGGGTGGAAAGTCTGATCTCAAATGCTAACAAATGAGTTATTTATTCCAGGTCTCTGCTATGCATTTAATGAGCAGACTGCAGCATGCCTTTTTTGTAGGTACTGATTAAAAATGTTGACCAAGATAGAAGAATTTAATCTGGATCTAGATAGTAATACCATGACGTATCCCTTCTGTTAAGTGATTTATTCATATTTCAACAGTGGCCTTGGAAAACTGGAAGTTTTAATTAAAGTAAAAGTGCAGGTGGTAAGAGTATTGGGCATCCCTGAAAGATGTTTTGGGAGATTCTTGAGTCCTTTCTGTAATTCTTGAATGAGATTTTTGGGCAGCCTTGTATTCAGATGTTTTCAAGGTCTCTCCCTCATTCTCAAACTTTCCTGTACACTGGAATTACTCAGAGAAGAACTTTAAAAAAAAAAAAAGAAAAACAATACCAAAGTCACGTTATCTGAGTGTAGGTAGCTGGGACCCCCCCAAGAATATAAGGCTTTTATGCAAATTCTAGAGAAAGGAGCTGAGATTTATTTGAGAAAAAGTGTGCTTCTTCCATGTATAATAGTTTTGTAATTTGGACAAATTGTTTAGTCTTCGAAAGTCAACTTTCTTAGTTATAAAATTGTGACTAATCCTAGCCCAAGAAGTAAGGTTTGGAGAAGGATTAAAAGAGAAAATGTCCGTGAAGTAATGTGTACAGCGAGGAGAGTAGGGAGTGCCATTTTTCTACCATCTCTTGCCAAAATTCCCCTAAGCTGATTCACAGATCAAGGTCGGTCAGACCTGAGGGCCGACCTGACACATGAGCTCTCATCCCTGGTGATCCTGGAGGATCAGATGACCTCACCTTTGCTGACCTGTGGTTGAACTCCTCTGCCTCACAGGATGATTTATACATCGTTAAAAATGCACAGATGCAACCTAGCAGGAAGATAAAATATACAAGGGACTTTAAATTGCCTAGTGGAAAAGAAATATTTCATTTTCCAACCATGGCTATGGGAGACTGTGCTCTGCCCAAATATCCTCAATGAATATGACAAATATGAAGTTCTCGTGAAAACAGTTTCCCTCCCCTCCCCTCCCCTCCCCTTCCCTCCCCTCCCCTCCTTTCTTCTCCCTTCCCTTCCCTCTTCCTCCCTACTGCCCCCTCCCCCTCTCCCCCTCCCCTTCTTCCCCTCCTTCCTTCTTCCTTCCTTCCTTCCTTACTTCCTTGATTAATTTCATCAAGAAAATTACATATCAGACCTTTTTTGCTATTCTTGTTAGAAAATCCTATCAAAATACTAGTTAGACAGAACAAACTTTAACATTGGAACTATTATGTAATTGTTTAAAAGAAATTCTTAATTTTTTTTATTTATTCAATTGTGCGTGTGTGCACGTGTGTGTATGTATGTGTGTGTGTAGAACCATGGGCGAATTTGGGAACCACAATGGACCGCCTCCACCTCCTTCTGCCCCGGGATTCACAGGCTCCGTCCTACCAGGACCAGAAACGCAGGCCACCCCCGCTTTTGCCTGGCGTCTATACGTGGGGTCTAGGATCCGAACTCAGGACCTTCCGCCTGCAAGGCAGAGTCTTAACCCCTGAGCCACCTCTCCAGCCCCAAGAAACTCTTAATTAAGGCGATACACAGTATCTGTAGTACAAATCCACATATAAAGCTTTTCAAGAGACAGGTTTGTGCAAACTGCCACCAATTCTACCTGGCATTTCTCACTTGGGACCTGGGGTCTGAACTCAAAATCTTCTGCTCATGAGACAGTCATAAGCCTTGAGCCATCCCTCCAGCCCCATATAAAGTTTTTCAAATGTGAAAATGCATACTGAAAAGTCAGAATATGGAACTGAAATTTTGCTAAAATTTTAATGATTTCAAAGACCATCATTTCATATTTATCCTGCTTTCAATCCCAGGCATACCTATAATTCATTAACTAATGTAAGTAGACATTTCAGTGTCATTTCATCCCTGCCCTTTTTCTCTTTGGTCTTCTCATTTATTCTAAACATTAATCAATGTATTTCAGATCCTAAGGTCATTAAGTATTCTGAATGTGAAGATAAATGTGATGCATGGTCTCAGATTTTGAACAGTTAAAATTGGTGAAAATTCAACATGTTGGTGAAAACTGAATAAAGAATGTAGCTCAGCTAAAATTATTATGCCAATGCCAGCTGTGTGTGTGTGTGTGTGTGTGTGTGTGTGTGTGTGTGTGTGTTATAGTGTAGTGTATGTGCATATATGAGTACAGTATGCATGCTCATGTAGATGCACATGCAAATTCACATTCCGAGGAAGTTGGTAGGTTGATGACATTGGTGTTTTTCTCCCTAACTGTCTGCCTTATTCCCTTGAGACAGCATCTGTTACTAAGCCTGAAACTCATCTTTTTGGCTATGCTGGCATGCTTGTCTCCTCCTTCCAACACTGGGGTTATAGGCATTCACAGCTGTGGCCGCCCTTTCCATGAGAGCTAAGGATTCAAACTCATGTCCTTAAGTTTGCACTGCAAGCAGTCTTACCCACTGAGTTTTCCCCCTAGGCTCTACTTTCTGGTTTTGATATTGTACCATAGTCATGCAAAACATTAGCATTTTAGAAAGCAAGTGGAAGGATACACAATACTATTTTTATGATTTTTATGTGCAAGCGCAGTTGTTTGGAAATTGTAAAATTTAAAGGAATCCAGTGTGGTGGAAGTACTAGAGTAGAGAAGATTTTTCAGGACACTGAATCAGGAGCTGTGACCCCATAAAGGTATAATGAAAGGACTCACAAAGGAAATGTCATGAAGTCTGTCATTTAACACAGGACTAGAAATTCCCTGGCATAGCATTTTCCTATGGGCTATGTAACAAATTTCTGTACTCTTGATGGCTTCAAATTATACATATCGATTCCCTTATGATTCTTCAGGCCAAAGGGTCAAAACTTCTGCTACTGGGCTAAAGTTATAGTGCTAGCAGCCTGATTCTTTCTGAAGGCTAAAGGGAGAAATGTCTCTGCCTTTTCAAGCCTTTGAAGACTTTCTGCATTCCTTGGTTTATGACCCTTTCTACAATCACTCCAAACTCAGTCTTCAATGACTGAATCTTCTATTTTCTCTTCTGTAGTCAAAATATTCTCCTGCTATCTCATGTAAAAACTCCCATGATTACACTTAGGGGCCACTTGGATCATCCAGGATAACTTCTCCATCTGAAGATCCTTCACTTATTTATATCACTTAAGTTCAATCTTCCATATAAGGTGATATTCAGAGTTTCTTGTTATTGCTTTGGAATGCCCCATTCAGCTGAGCATATCTGGCAAGAGCAGTAAAAATCCCCAGGATTTCCAATGGCGAAGGGTGATATGCATAATAGAAGAATAAGAATAGTTTGTGGAGCTTGGGAAAGGTGAGTAAGTTGGATACATGATTGACAAGATAGGCAAGGTTGTTAGGGCACTAGGGTTTCATAATAAGACATTATAGAATAGATGGTTTGCACAGCAGATTTGCATAACTCATAGTTCTGAAGGTTGGAACTCCAAGGCAAAACGGATAGCAAATTTGTTTCTCCTTAGGCCTCTGATTGTGTGTTCACAGGTCTTCTTCTCTGTATGTGTCCATACCCAGTGTTCTATTAGGATGCAGACATGATGGATTAGAACCATCCACTTAGTTTATTACTGATAAGCAATAGCCAAATGGTTAAGGAATCAGTCAAGAGATAAGTGATAACTTGAAAATTAAAAAAAAAGACTTTTATTTAAAAAAATGTAAGTGGATAGTTAAAAATTACAAAGGAAGAAAAAATTTTTAAAGGTCAAAAGTTAACTGGGCATATCCAGTCACATAGGTAACTCTATAATTCCCGCACATTTGAGGTAGAGATAAGAGGAAATAGAGAATCAGGAGTTCAAGGACAACCAAGACTACATAAGACTGTCTCAACAACTAACCAAATGAAAATAAATAAATAAATAAAATAATTCAAGGATTCATCAGAAAAAACCAATAAAACAAACCCTCATGTTTTTTCTAGACAATTAAAATAATTAGAAAACAAATGAAATGTAAGTCTTCATTAATTACATATCAGTACAGCTAACATTTTTAAATTATTTAAAAATTGAACCATTTATATTTACATAGGTTTATCCCTATAATCTCATTTAGCTGAAATTATCTTTTCAAAGGACCTATTTTTAAGCACAAATTCTGAGGTACTAAAGTTAGAATTTCCAGCATTGGCATTTTTGGGGGGAGGGGCAAGATTCATTTCCTAATAATTAGGATTAAGTTTTGAAGAGCTTTTCATTGCAACCTGGCTAATAAGTTTGATGTTGAAAAGTAGAATGAACTTTAGAGGCTTTTAAATACTGGAAAGGCAAAATGAGATAGTTATACCAGTAAGTTTGAGAACCAGAGAAAGGAAGTAATTCCTTATAATAGGGAAAACATGTAGAACCCTGTTATCACATCTGGACAGGACACACAGTAGAAATGGTAAAAGTAGCCTTCTACTAAAAGAAAGGCAGTATACATACCAGAATGTTGCCTGAGCTTGCTAGCAACAATTTTGTGGAACTATAAATTCAAATCATAACAAACTCTTTTGCGTGTTGTGAATCTGAATTTAAAATAAATGTCCAGGGTAATAAGAAGGGTCAAGTATGGTATTGAATCTGTGGTCTGAGAATGTATATTTTAAAAGACTTGGAAGAAGGAGAGGTAAAAACATAGTTGAAAATCCAAAGACCAAAAAGGGCTACTCAGCCTAAAATGGAGAACTTTAAAAACTTTGATCACTTAATCCAGGGAACCAAAAAGAAAACTTGCAGGCTGTCTTGTAAGATAGATGGGATGAGGAAAACACAGTAATGTATAAGAGTCTGAAATATCTCAATTTCAAAAAAAAATCTAAATTTATGAGACTGAAGATGTAGTTCAATGATAACATGTTTCCCTAATATGAGAAAGGCACTAAACTGACTTTTATGTCCAGTATAGCCTCCTTCACCTCACAAAAGAATATAAATTTATCTTTCTCATGTGCCAAAGGAGCCCTAATCCAGAGATGAACTCGAAATTTATCTAGGATTTGGAACTCCTCAGAGCAAAAGTGTCAAGATTTAAAATGTGTTCCCGCACAGACTTATGTGTTTGGCAAGGTCATGGCACCTTTAGGAGGTGAAGCTTTACTATAGGAAGGCAGCCCAGAAGGTGGGCCTAGAGGTAGATTACTCCACCCTACTTTCAGGAAAGGTCCTTTTTTGTAGTGGGCAGTCTTGCACCTCTCAGCCTCCATGAAGGACGCTACTTAGGCTCCACCAGCTTCTGCCACCCAACCATATCTTTTCTGTCATGAAGGACTGCTTCTCCCCTCTGGTACCATAAACTGAATAAATCTCCCTTTCTCCTCTTAAGTTGCTTGACTTTGGGTATTCTCGCACATCAACAGAAAAGAGTAACTGGCACAGAAATTGGGATATAGCTTTGAGATTAAGAGCATCTGGTAGCACAATGGAAGTGTCTTGAAGTTGAGGGAAATTGGTAGAGAAGTGGGATGTTGCTGTATGAGACTAAAGGAATCCAGTACCAAAAAGTGAGGCTGCTGTTGTGAAGCTGAGAGAAGTTGGATATCCAGCAGTATGTCAATTGCTGTGATGTTCCTATTTGATGAGAGAAATATGAGCTTTGAGACTTTATTCTGGGAAAGCCTTTGTGTCTTGGAGATGGGATCAATCTTGTGAGAACTTGGAAGAGACTGATGTTGTTACAGAGGTGGGCAGTGGAAGCTCAGCTTGTTATGGTCCAGAGGGGAACAGAGACTATGTTGGAATCTTGACAAGGAACAAGTGGTGTAGAGAATTTGATCAAGTTTGCCCTCACCCTGAAAGTTAAATTCGAGTGCTTGGCAGAGGAAATTTCTTGATTGTTTCTCAATTCTTGATAATGTGGCATGGTTACTTTTCAGTGCTCTTGTTTGGAGTTACAAAAAAAAAGAACAAGGAATCAGGCAGAAAGAAGCAAAACTTGCGAGGTCTAATGAGGAAAAAAATCAGTAGCAAATTTGAAGAGTTGAATCAGGAAGAGATAGCAAAATGGCTGCTATTTTTAAATAGATTAGCTCCATTAGTGAACCAAAGTCCTGCTCTTCATTTGGATAATGGGAGAGGCTCTACCCCGAAGGCAAAATCCTCAGGGAAGGAATTTACACCCAGAAGAATGTAAATTATTTTGGAAGGAAAGAGTTAAAGAGTCAATTCCAATGGTAAGATCTGTTTCTCTTCTGCAGCAACTGCTCAAGAAAGATTTTACATACAGTCAGCTGGGAGAAGCTGTCCCTTCTGTGAGTCAAAGAGGCCAGGCTCCAGCCCAAGGCCATAGCAGAACTTGTCAACATGATCAGTCTAGTGCTAGCTTCAGAGACATCAAAGATTCAAGAGAGAGGAGGTTGTGGAACCTTCCTCTAAGGTTTCAGAGAACGGTGGAAGCCAGACAGTATATGGCAGAAAACCTACAGTTTAGAGGCCCGAGAAGGGCTATTTGTTCATTGGAGTTAAAGCCTGGTTTGCCATTGAGAAGTGAAAATGTAGATGCCAGAGTCAATGTGGAACACTTGCTATGGAGAGGTATATATCTTGGCAGAAGTCAGCCCAAGAGAATGATGTGTTACATGGGCAGCTGCACTGGAGAGGTAGAACTGAAGCCTTCTAAACTGAAATGATTTCAATAGGAAGTTCATCTATTGGACATGAAGTTGCAGGATTTGGAGTTTGTCCTGCTGGTTTTTGGTCTTGTTATGGACCGATCTTTCCTGGACATATCTCCATACCTCCCTTTTGAAATGATAATATTCATTCTGTGCCATTGTATGTAACTTGTCTTTTTATTTTACAAGAGACTTTGGACTTTGGACTTTTGGACTACTGATGTAGTTTGTGTAGGACTTTTAAAGTTGGACTGAGTAAGGTTTGTGTACTGAGATGGTAATGAGCCTGTAGGAGACAGGAGTAGAATATCATGGCTTTAAATGTGTCCCCCACAGGCCCATGTGTTTGAGAAGGTCATGACACCTTTAGGAGATACAGCCTTGCTAGAGGAAGGCAGTTACAGGTGCTGGGCCTTCAGGTAGATTAGCTCCATCTACTTCTGGGAGGGTTCTGCTCTTGCAGCTATCAGTTCAGTGGCTCTTTGCCTCCATGAGAGATGTGACTTAGCTCTGTCTAGTATCCATCACCAGCCATATTGTTTCCACTATAAAAGACTGTATCTCCCCTCTGGAACTGTAAGCTGAATAAATTTCCCTTTTCTCCCTTAAATTGTTTGACTTTGGGTATCATCTCACAGCAATAGAGAAGTATAAAAAGATTAAGAAATAGAAGATAAGAGAGGAAAAAAGAAAATCAGATGCCCAAGAAAAGATAGAAGTGTGAGGAAAGGAAATGGAAGAAAATTGAGTATTAAAGGAATGAACTAAAGAATTTCCCCAACCCAAATGATTAAAGAAATCCAAGTGCCAAGAATAATGACTTTCATACACTGAAGCCAAACTTTTTTTTTTTTTGCAAAAATTTAAGAAGGGAAACACAGAACTCAGCTAAATGTTTCTGATGTATGCAAATGCACATGTGTGTATGAGTGTATAGAAGAGACTTAATCCTCGTGTTTCAAAGCCCGATGTCAATATATAATGCCTAAAGTTAGAAGCAAGAAATGGCAATGTATATATGTATTGTTTAGGTATGGGGAGTAAAATACGAAAACAAACAGAGGACCTCATCTGAAAGACTGGAAAGGATTTCTTTAAGGTCTGGAATTGTTTCATGACTATTTCTAGACACTTATCCTTTCTTCATCCTCAAAACTCCTGGCAATTTTAAAGCAGATGGTATGAGACTCTACCATCTGTTCCTTCCCTTGCTGCAGTTGCCTCCCAGTTACCAAAGATTCAGCACCCCTCTCTCTCTTTCTCTCTCCTGTTGTTGCCACCATTATCCAGGAGAAATTTCTAGATTTGTGTCCTTACTCATTGCTTCCTATACACTTTTGATCTACAACCTGCTCTTTTCCACTCCAGAGTCTGACTTCACTACTTGAAACTGTGAGCTTCATCTCTTCCAACAGTTTTAATGTCAAGTACCCCACACTTGAAATATGAGAATCCTATTTTCATTTTCCAACTTAGTATACCAAACACGCTTCATTTGAGCTACTTTCACTTCTTCATATCTCTCTTTGGCTGTTCTGTCCTTTTCTATCTAGTTTTCTAGCTAATTGGTTCTATCTAGTTGATGATTGTGAAAGCTCGCTTTCTGCCTCTTTCTTTCACTCTCATATATATATATATATATATATACACACATATGTATATTTACTCATATATATACTCATATACATATTTACTCTTATATATGTATATATACATATATACTCTCATATATATATTTACTTTCATATATATATACATTTATTGGGTGTGTGTGTGTGTGTGAAGAACACACACTGTGTTCTTCCTTCTTCTGTTACATTCTCCTGGCAAAATCCAGATCCAGTTTGAAGCTTGTTCCTGCATTTGAGCCGTCAGATAGAGCATAGACAAAACAAACACAAAGGAAAGCAAAGCAAAGCAAAAGCAAAGCAAAACAAAGCAAAACAAAACAAAACAAAATCATGAAAACTATACAGACTATTTTCCTTTTAAATTTAAATCCCAAGTCTCAAGAAAGCATGCAACCAGGGCTGGAAGCCTTACTGATTTTCACTATTCCGTTCTCTAGGATCATTGTCTGTTCTCAAAATCTCAAACTCCTTTCTCTGTCGACCTTTCAGTTTTCCATATCTCTCTTTTTTAATTCACAGAGAAAAGAAATAGCAACCAGAAGAGCAAACTTTAGGTCAAACCTTAGTTTTGCTCTCCATGTCAGAGTAAGTGACTTGGATTGGTCACTTATTCTCTCTGGAATTCAGTTTCTCTACTTTGAAAGGGAAGTAGATTAACACAGTGGTATCTGGTTATGAATGTGATAAGTTTCTATTCATAGTTAAACAGAAAGAAACACAACTATTTTTCTTTCCATCACCAATTCTACCCTATCTGCACATGCACCCATATACCTACCTCCTCTTCTGATTCATGCATCTGCCAACCGTGCCCTGCTTCTCATCTTTATAACTGAGACTAACTTTCAATCCAAAGCTATTCTCTCCATGTAGTCTTGACTCTCATTATCTCTCCTTTATTGAATGATTTAGTTTCTGCAATTAACTCTTCTCCATAATATCCTCTATTTCTACTCACTACATCATCACCGCAGCAGCAGATAACCATCTGCAGTGTCTGCTACTAAATGTCCTCTGAATCCCTGTTCTCCCTGTCCGTCACTCACTTTTCTGGCAGCCCAGAGAGGAACACTCCTTTAAAAAGTTATCTGTACTTACTTTGTTTTTTCTACCTCCATGGGACCTTCTGCAATATTTCTTATCAAGGTTCATGTTTCCAAATATCCATGTGAGGTTGAAACCTTCCTTCATCGACTCTCTGAGAAGCTTTATCCTCCTAGGTTCCTGGTCTTCATTTAGTTTAACTCAGCTTGAGCTGCCAAAACATACCCTATAGATTTTGGTGGCTTAAATAACAGAAAGTCATGTTCTCATAGTTCTAGGATCTGGAAAGTTCAAGATCAAGTGTGGGCCCATTCTTTTGAGGGAGGCTTTCTCTCTGGTGGCATATAGTCACCTTCTTCTCCCTGTGGCCCCACAGAGCTTTACTTCATGAATGTATATATAGAGAGGAACCTCTTTCTATGCATCATCTTCTAAAGCTATTGTTGCAGTTAGTCTGCATGCTGGTGATAAACTCAGGATCAAAGAATTTAGGAGAATAAAGGGGATTTATTCTTTCTTAACAATTGTCCTGTCACAGCTAGGCAGGAGAGCTCATACCAATACCAGGAACCAAGGGATCTGGCCACACCATATCCACAGGCATTGCTGAGAGGGGCAAACCTCACTTCAGACAACAAGACTGCTCCAGAATGCTAAAGAATTCCCCCATCTTATCTTCTTGCCCAGGGTGTGGTCCTGTCTACTACATGTATATGGATCTGGGTCTTTTTACATCAATAAGACAATCTTTAGTTTTTGCTCAATATTTGCTCAAGAGCTTGACTTAACTGCTCATTCTTCAATAACTGAATCTAGGGTCTCTGGAAGACTAGGCAAGTTCTCTACCTCTGATCTACCTCAGTAGCTCCTGCCTTCTGTAATGCTCTACTTTCATAAGTCTTTCTCTGTCTATATATTTCTATTTACCTGACACTTCTTCCCCAAATAACTCCTCTCAAGTAGCTTTTAAAAAAAAACCTCAGTGATATTGCTGTTTACTGCTCATCAGTAAAGCTGGCTTTTAAGTCTCAAGCTCTATACCAACTGAGCTAGGTAAACTAAACTGCATTTTAAAGCATGGAATTTTGAGCAGATTCTCTGGTTAAAATATGAGTTATATTACTTAAGAACTTGGTGGCCTTCACTAAGACATTTAACTTCTAGTGACTTACAACCTCCTTTGTAAGATGAAAGTAAAAATTTGTGAATTAAATTCTGTAAAAATGTGAGAATGTCATAATTTAAGTGTTCAGAAAAATGCTAACCATTATTATTTTCTTTGCATTGGTCTCATTTTAAAAAAATTAAGCCCCCACGAATATCAAGACTTTTAGCCCTTACTAAACTATCCCCTGAGCCCAGACTTTTGCATGATACACATCATCTTTCACACACTCTTGATGAACAACTAAACATATGAATCAGTGTGAGACAGTCAGGAAGCATGTTCTTTTGCATGAAGTGCTTAAGATAACTCAGGAGAGAAGGACTTAAGTCATTTGTCAATCATAAGATTATTGGCGATTTGAGCAAGTATAAGAGCCATAAATTATGGAGGCACCTTGCTAAGTGTGCTAATCTATACACTGACCCTGTAAGGAAACCATTATTATCTCTATTTTATAGATGACAAAGCATTCCAGCAGCTCTGTGGGACAGAAGCTCAGCTGGAGAGAATGGAGAGACAACCGGGAATGAAAGATGTAAACTCTTTATTACAACAGCTCATTTAAACAGATTAGTCTATGCAAGAATCAATGAATTCAACTGGAGAGAAGCATATCCTGTCAAAGAAAAAAGTACCACTGAAGCAAAATAATGAGGAAAATTCAAAAATATATCAAATTTCACAGCTTTATAATTGTTTTTCCTCTTGGCTCATTTTAAATGTTATATCGGTGATCTCCATTTGGCTTATTCTTTGGATTCTCTATACTTAAAATGCAGAGGTGATATTAAAATCGCTTCTTTGGAAGATTCTATAAATGAGAACTCTTGAAAAAGATGTTTCTAAAAAATATATCAGAGTATTAAAGAGATTCTAACTGGATTTGAGTTTCAAACCTACTTAACCTCCAGTAGAATAATTTCAGAAGAGAGTCCATGGAAGAGGGGCTAATATTCCCTCTAGCTGAGATTAGAATTGAGAACCACAGATTTCCACCCCTTCAAAGATAGCTCTGCCCCAAGTTGGCAGGCAAGGGGTAGAGAACATCTTCTGGGTAGACATTACAGAAACACACTTTGAATAGCTTTAGATGATTCTATGATACTTTTCCAAAAGCTGCACCTGGAATTTGAGTGTGCATACTGCTCTTTCTTGGAGAGTTAAAGATAGAGCTACCCAAATCAGAATTTAGCTTCTCTTGCTTTCCTTTATTTTGATGGGGTGACCTGAACTCAACCTCATAGCTATACCATCTGTCATTTTCTAGAGCTAAGCAACAAACACACAAATTTAATAATCACGTCGGACTCAGAATAAAGTTATCCCTTTTGTTTTGAAAGGAAGGTGGAGATGCTATTTGTTTTCAGGAAAGCTAAGCATCCTGAACAATGCTCCCTGCCTGGTGAAGAGAAGGCACAAGCACATACCACCCATGTCTGTTTCTTTTTTTGATCTTTGTTAGTGTTCACTGTCTGTGTACCCTGCAGCCTGGTCTTGCTTTCTGTTTTCCAGCAGCTCTTTCCAGGTCTTAATTTTCTTATTCCTCAGTCCTGGCTGCTTGGCTGTTGATAAAGATGCCTGCTAGGAGTTGCCAGGGGCCTGTGAGTGGATAGGAAATCTGCTTTCCCAAAATGAGAATGATGATTTCATTGTGTGCTTCTTACTCCGAATACTGAGAAGCAAAGCAATCACCACTCTTCTTTTTCCATGTTTAAATTCTGAATTGAAAGCTTCCAGATTGTTTCCATGACCTTTCCTGCTCTGTCCTGTCTAACTTCACCCCCCTCACCCCCCTGTGTATTTTAAGTCTCCAGTGTCTGTGGTCATGCTATGCCTCTTAGTGGTGCCAGGTCGGCTCTCGTAGCCATGCACTGTTCATTTCTGCTCCAGGTGGCAAAGGGTTAACAGAGTCTCCGGCGCCTACTGAGTTGTAAAAGGAACTGCTGGAGCTGATCAATGACCACTGTTAAGACCTGGAAACCAATTATAAACCTGAAATTTGTGATGAACAAAGCCCCGAAACACTGGGATGAAAACTACTGAATTAGTCCAGTTCATTAAAATCATTAATAGTCATGAAATGAAAACCACCAGAGTCCAGAAAGGCTTAATGCTCTATCCATATTAATTAGATGGGAGCAAATCTGAACTGAAAAGCAGCACATGCTTTGTAGAATTAGCAATTGGTCTCCACAGACTACACAGATCTCTATTAAAATTCAGTTTAATTAAAATTGATCACGTTAAGAAACTGATGTGGTTAATTAACTGAATTCCTGGACTCCTTTTCACTCGGTTCACAGATGCGTTGTACACGGCATCCGTGGGTGACAGTTCATGTTGTGTTGAGCAAACCCGGTTGCAAAGGTTAACTCTCTGTGTTCCTGGAGGTGACACAGCTGTGGAGGAGGGGCGCGCAAGAGGAAAAACGAAGCCACGTTGTATGGAGAACGAAACCCAGACTAACCTCCAGTGGACTCTTGGCTCCATCTGTGGGGTGTAAATGAGGGAACACGCGTTAGTGAGGAAGAACTTTTCCTTCCCAAGCTGTGACTTCTGGACAAGTTGAGAAGCATCAACAACATCAACAAAAAATAAGAATGGCTGTGCTGTCAAGGCAGGACAATGTAGAGCTGGAGACCTGTGGCAATGCCAGGTTGCTTCACGTGGCTTTGTTCTTGCTCTGTTCAGCTCAGAGGTCATATTGTGTTTTGATGATGGAATGGGGACAGCGACATTTCTAGATTTCACCAGAGGAAGGGAGGCTTAAAATGATGGCAATGCTCTCTCCATCTCCATTGTGTTGCTGCTCCTGCCCAAGTCAACACCCATCACCCCAGACCCACCAAGTACCAAGCCTTCCAAAGACTCACCATGCCACCCACCTGCTCTGAACTCTTTGCTGACTTTTCATATCCCACAGTTGGAGAACCAGTTACAGACGTGAATTCAGGGCGCTCTATCACTTGGTCCCAAATACTCTTCTCTTCTTCGCTTCCTGTTTTCCTTTATTTGGCCAAAGTGGCCAATTTACCAGCTATCTTGTCCCCTGAGAAAAACGTGTCTATTCAGGACTGCGGAGATGACTCAGCTTGCCAATGGAGCAAAAAGGTTGGAGTTCAGATCTTCAGATTGCATGTAAAACGCTCTGCTGATGTGATAACTGGCTGGTAATTCCAGCCCAGGAATGCGGAGCCTGGGAATCTCTAGAACAAGCTGGCTAGCCAGACTAGCCCTAATGGAGCACTGTGGGATTAAGTAGAGACTCAGGCTCAAAATTATATGGTGGAAGAGTAACCAAAGATCATTCATCTGTGGTCCTCTACATATACATACCAACGTGCACATATACCTGCACAAACGTGCACTCATCCACATGGAAAAACACACATATGTGCATGCATGGATTCCATGAAAAGAAAAAAAGGAAATTTGTTTACTTTCCTTCCAGCTTCCACCTACAAAAAGGAATCTCTACACTGATTTTCTGTTGTATTATTTCAACTGTCTTTTGGTCTTCTCTAAAATCTGCAATGGCTACTCATGCATGCTTATCAGTGCCTATCATGTTTGGGAAGTAGAGGTTTTCCTATCTAATATTTCTCTGGATCTGAACAAGCTTTGGATATAGTGTGTGTTCCAGTAATAGTTGATAATAAAATAATGCTTATAGTTTGATGCTTTCTGACTCTTTTTTTGAAAGGAAATTTGAGTTTTATCTTCAACTGAACTGCTAGAAATATTTGAATATTATAAGCTAATAAAAATAATAACAGCAACTGTAATGATGTGAGATGATCTTTACTCAACTTACACCAAGCATTGTGCTAATGACTTACTTTATCAGAAACTCAGTTTTTTCCTACTGCTCATTACTAAGAAATTTTTCATGCGCTTTCTCAACATTTTCTTGACCTTTTGAATCCATAATTCTGTCTCCTATCTCATTTCTAATTCTTAGATACTTTTGGCTCCCCTCCACGACTTCATGATTTTTTTATTTGTTTTTTCCTCAAATTCGGTTTTGAATATATACATTCCTTTTTCTTTACCGACTCAATGTTAGCTGTGTGGGTGTGTAAACATGCTTATGTATGTTAGTATATGTGCACACATAAGGACAACCTCAGTCATCATTCCTTGGGTGACATCCACTGTAGTTTTTGGAGTCCAGTCACAGGTCTATAGTAGTCTGACCTTGATTCTTTCAAGTATATACCTAAAAGTGATATGGCTGCATCATACAGAAGTTTTGTTTTTAAATTTTGTCGAGGAGTCTCCATGCTGATTTCCCTATTTTACACTTCAGCCAGCAATGAATGAGTGCTCCTTGTCCCATTCACACTAGCTTTTCTTGTTCGTTTCCTTGATGATAGCCATGCTGACTGGGGTAAGAAAGAGTCTCAGTGTAGTTTTGGCTTGCCTTTCCCTGTTAGCTAAATATGTTGAATAACTATGTATTTATTAGCCTCGTTACATTAGAGTTAAATCACTGAAGAAACAGAACAAAGAAGGGATATTGGAAGCTGCCAGAGTGAACTGCAAATCACATAGAAAAGCAAACTCATCAGAATAATAGCAAATTTCTCAACAGGCACTCTGGAAACCAAGAAAGCATGCACCAATATACTTCAGGCCCTGAAAGGAAAGATTTCCAGCTTAGATTATTGTATCCAGAAAACCTACCAATCATAATTTCTAAAAAATTAACAATTCTTCCACAGTAAGAGAGATAACTTGATATACCACAGAGGCCTGAGCACCCGTAGGAATAGACAGGTCAGAGTGAACCTTGGGGTCATAGAAGGACATAGGTGGGAGAGTGGGAGAGAATGGGAGAGAATGGTGAAGGGAAGGTAGGGGATGGAGGGGAGGAGAGAGGGAAGGAAACTGGGATGAATATCCAATATGCTTATAAAAGTAGAAAAATGAAAAGAAGAAAAAATCTTCCATGGCAAAATGAAATTAAGAGAATTTTTAAGCACTAAACTAAATCAGAATGACAAAAGTTGGTTAAAGCAATCCTATGCACTGAAAAAAGATATGAATAAATGTCACAAAGAAACAAAAAAGGAGTGACGTGCAAAAAATGCCTACAGTATTACTGCACTTACATAAAATATAGAATAAACCAATTGGATATACATATAAAGACATAGACAATTTTTTGGAAAAACAGGAAATATAAATCTACCCATGAGGAATGGATCTCAGTAGAACCATAGATAAACGCACAAAGAGTAGGAACATATCAAATATTACAAAATGGCAAATCTTCTATTATTTATAGTTAGTCATTTTTTTAATCTTCTACTTTTCCCTCATGGTTCTCATATCTTTGGACTTTTTTACAATTCTTTGAAATTCTGCATATTCTGCACTTTTTTACAGTTCTTTGAAATTCTGCATATTCTGCATCATATGCTTAGCTACTAATCAATCCATTTAATTTATGTATTAAAATTTTCATTAAAAAATACAACCTCTCATATGTTTGTGTAGCCTGTGATATATTATGTCCACAATTGCCGCTCAGTTCACTTAAGAACCACCCTTCCTGAATGCTAGGTGTGTATTCATCTCTTTCAGTCCATTGGGACTTCACAATGAACTGCAGTTTTCCTTTGCTGACTCCAAGGCTCAGGTGGAGTCCATGAGGCACCAATTCTTCTGTGGTTGGTGAGACACAAAGTATCTGTACTTGCAGGACAAGTTTGTTGGCAGCTGCAAGAAAGGGGTAGTTAATGAATGTTTTCCAGTGAGAGAGAAAGGGAAATTCTCTCCTCCACACACAAAGAATGCTTTTATGAGTAGGTAGCTCCTTTCCTTTTGGAATGCCATAGATAGCTCCATCTGTTCTTTCTCTCTAGATGATGGGATGCTGATTTTTATTCCATAATTCCAGGTTTCATCCAAAAGCAGAAGGATAAGGCTGATCCCAACGATCTCTGCCTGAATCTATAGAGGCCGAAGGCATGCTCCTCATCTTCACTGCTTCTCAGATGACTCAAGGACACTTGCAAATCCATTTTCCTGGAGGGCCCCAAATATACTCTAATTGGTTCAAAATGTGAAATCTAGCACTCGTACAGAAACTTGTGCAAGTCACAAATGTCAATAAGATAAATGATTATCTAAGGAATCCCTGTGCAATATCTACCAAATATAAGAAACAATATTGGCCCTGACCCAGAAGACGTATACATTTTTCTTTAATACAATAGTTTCTTTGTTCCTCTTAAGGTAAAACTTACTCTTTTGTGGTAATCATTTTTATTGTTTTTCTAAAGCATAGTCATGTCTTTTTATGTATGTTCAATTTGTTTACTATGAATTTTATGTATATGCAATTACACCACACCATAGGCATTCCTTTGTGTTTCGCCCTTTTGTGTTTGTGTCATTTATTCACATATCTGCAACCCATCCTTTTTTTTCTGCTATAGACTATTCCATTGAATGGATATACCACATTTCCTTGAACATTCTGTCAGCAGACAACCTTGGTGTTGTTTGTAGTTCAGTGCTACAATGCTATATGCTTTCTCAGTACGTGCTCTGATTCACATGTGCATGAGTGTATCATAAAATAAGAAGCAGAATTAATGTGGTTTGGTGGTTTATAAGGCCACATATCCATAATTTTGTTAGATAATGCTAAACTCTTTCCAAAGAGGTTGTTTCAATTTTCAATAGCTAGAAATTTATTAGTAATGTATTAAAGTTCCCCTTAGTTCACATCCCACACCAGTGAAGTAGATATGCAATGTTCTTTGATTTTAATTTTAATTTTCAGCTACCCAATTAGCAGTAAAGTGTCATGTTCATGTTAGAAACTAAAAATACCAAAGAGTCATTCAAAAGTTAAAAGGGTGGAAGCAGTATGGCTGCATTAAACACTTCATTTGAGCAATATTTATAACAACCTGAGGCAGTTATTATCACCCTATTATTACAAATGGAAAATTGAGGTTTAGAGATAACATATGGCTACTCAAGAGAGAGCTGAGAGCTCAGGCAGATTCAGCCTTTAGCGTACTAAGTAGAGTAGCTCTGTGGATGAATATTTAATGCTCAGGAGAGGAGACAAAAGGGTGTATCACTTGTCAAAAATTCCACAGTAAGTCATGCAGGTGACTGCGAAGGCTTGTTAGCTAAGCCTTAGGAAAGAGAAGCAATTGTCAGAAAAGTTGAGATTTGGTGTTTAGATCTGTCATGAGGATTTGTGTATTTGTAGTACCCAGAGAAGAGGGTAAGTTTCTTTTTTTCCTCTTTTAATTTTAAAATAGTTTAATTCTAAGCTATTTGGAAAACAACCTTAACTTTTGCAAGTACCAAAATCACATACACTTTCCACTGCCGAATTTGGAAAATTTAGAAGTCTATAAAAACAAAAGTAAGAAAAATCATTCTGTCTTGCTACTGTGCAGAGAAAATTACTATTAATATTTTATAATCATTCAGTATTTTCTTACATATATGTATCACATTCAAAATTGAGAACAAACTCTATATATTATAACTTCTTTCCCCAAACATAAAGAATTTTTTAAAACTTTATTTATTTATTTATCTATCTATTTATTTATTTATCTATTTATCTATTTATTCTGTGTGTGTGTGTGTGTGTGAAAGAGAGAGCGACAGAGACAGAAACAGAGACAGAGACAAAGACAGAGACAGAGACAGAGACAGAGACAGAGAGTCACTGTATACCCTTAGGGAGGACCAAGGGTGAGTTTGGGAATCATTCTGGATTGCTTCTACCTCTGTTTTGCTTTGCTCTGGGATTTCCCAGGCTCAGCCCACCAAGGATGGAAGTGTAGGCCGCTGCCCTTTCTGTCTGGTGTTTTTACATGGGACCTGGGATTGAAACTCAGGACTTTCTGATTGTGAGGCAGAGTCTTAATCCCTGAGCCATCTCCTTAGCCCATAAAGAACATTTTTATCATTAAATATCCTTTAGCACCAAACGAATGTGTTTTGAACATAGTCTATTTTGAAGTCATATGTCTTTTTCAGCATTTCACATAAGTAATAACATGGTAAATACATTTATACAGATATGCCTCAGCAACATTTCTGATGATTATTTCTTTTTTTAATCAGTTGCTTGATATTTATTTAATCTAGTCTTTTTATTATTATTTCTTTTATATTACTAGAATAAGAGTGACTATAGATAATAGTGCATAAAGTCAAGTTTGGAAAAGATATCATACTTGTGTAGCTTCTTTAGATCAATTCAAATTTGGTCTTTAATCCTTTTGTCTCTGACTAGTGGTATATTAGGGGGTTTTCTTGTTTAATAATTTGAGAGTCTTGCTTAGTGCTTGGGATGTTCTACATCACTTTCACTCTAGGACACTGGTCTCCATGAACAGCATCATTGGCTATTTTCTGTTCCTTGAAACCAGGTGTCATGGTTTGAAATGTGAGTTATCTCCCACGGGCTCGTGTATTTGAATCTTTAGTTGTTTGGGAACATGCACAAGTATTCACTCTGCCATTGTAGCAAGAACGTACCAATTGACAATCTACAAATGAAGGAATCTTTATTGATAAACCAGTGGAGGGATGGATTTGGCCCTCAGTGTCTATATACTAGTCTCCACCTGGGACACAAGTTTTCAAACTGGACTGTTCATTAAAATCCCTGGAGAACTCTGTAAATCTTGATATCCAGACTCTTTCTCTCACCAACTAAACCAGCATCTCTGGTGGGTCAGGGGTTGGTATTTTAAACATTAATATTTTTAAAAATATTTAAATATGATTTCAATGTATAACAAAGGAGGGAACCAGAAAAAAATAAAACGATCTTAGAAAGAGGGTTTGAGAAGACCAAGGGAGATAAATCAGGAAGGGAGAATGGGACACCAAAGGTGTGGGGGTTGGACCAAGGCGGGGGAGTCTTTCAAATGGGATAGTCTCTAAACACTGCCATCACCAGGGAATTTGAATGTTCCCATAGGTCGGGATACATATTTTCCTATATATATATATATATATTTTTTTTGCTTAACCACATGCTACTGCATTTAAGCCACAATATTAAAAATGAGAAATGTCTGAACAAGGAATAGGCCAAATGGCTTTTAATTCCCCAACAGCAAAACCCTGTTAATACCTTGCCCTGTGTCAGCAAAATAATTGTGGTTCAAGTGAATATAAAACACTTCCATTCAATCTTCTCCCTCCTCCCTAAGGCAAATGCTTTCTTATCATGGAGAAACAGTACTCTACAAACTGTCAGACCGCATCAGGGGAGTTGAGCAAGAATTATACAGCCAGGCTAAATCAAGGCCTCTCAGCTGGGAGGGTCGGATTCTCCTGCAGGTGAGCTTTCTTTAGACTTTTCCCAGACTGGAGCCTTTCCTGAGGCTACTGTGTAGAAGCTGGCAAGAAACTGCAACATTTTTAGGAAGAATTAAATACTTTTGGTGCGAGCAGTAAAAATCATCGCTGACTAATCCAAATTAAAAAAATAATGTGTTAGTAGAAAAGATCTAAGATGGCTATAAAACAAAGAACAGGCTGGAGAACTTGTATCAGAAAGGACAGAGTTATAGCCCTGGTGGCCCTTGAAACAAGCTGTGTGGGTTCCTGCAATGTGCTCCCTTCTGCCAGTTTCCTATTTAAGTCCCACTATCCAATAAACTAGTTCCAATAAGCAAACATCTGATTAGTGAAGGAGAGTCACAAGACCTTAATGTACAGTTCCACCCTGATTGATGATTTGCCCAACTTCAACTAGGATTCCAGTACCAAAAAAGAGAGAAAAAAAAAAAAAAAAAAAAAAAAAAGAAGAGGAGAGATGCTAGGAAGAGAAAAAAGCAAAAAAATCAAAACAAATTCACAATGAATTTTTGAAATATCACATTGAGTGGGTCGCACATTGTTTATGGGGTTTGGAATACACAATATTAACAGTCCCCAAATAGGATACATTGGGGATTGCAGGCATTGAGCAGGGAAATCTTTAAGACACAATCTCTGTGTTACAGGGAGAAAATTGAGGGAGATTGAATAATTTCCAAATCTTACCTTATTCATGCTTAATGTTATTCATGAAAACTACACAATTAGACAAGAATCCAAGTTAACGCATTTAGACCATTCAGCCTGTGGCTGTGACAGTGGGTGCTTTTAATTTCCCCCAAGACCTTGTGGATACATCAGGGTTGCTCTTTTAAAGATGAAAAACACCAGGCTAAGGAGATAGTTGAGAGGTTGAAGCCTTTTCCTCACAAACAAAAGGACCTGAGTTTAGATACCAGATCTCATGTAAAAATGCTGGGCAGGTATGGCAGCAGCCTTCCCTGCCAGTGCTGGCCATGAAAAGCAGAGCCTGAGAATTCCCAGAGCAAAGCAATAAGGAGGTAGAGCAATCCAGGGTGATTCTCATGTCACCCTTGGGCTTCCACAGGCATCCACATTCAAGTGCCCTCATATACACGATCCCTCAGTATCATGTGCACGTACTTGCAAGATACACACACACACACACACACACACACACACACACACACACACACGATGAAAAACACCAATATCTCACATTTTCTCAGTACCAAATCCTAGTCCCCACCCTCCAGAGATTCTGATTCAAGGAGTCTGAGTTAAAGGACAAGTCAAGTTTCAGACAAGTGCTATGAGTAGACAGTTGGTATATGCCCTCATTTTGAATACTAGTGTGGTTTCACAATCAAAGGTTTGCAGAGGTCAGGGGGTGGTATGAATGGAGTTGGGAGAATGGAAGTAATGAAGAAGGACTAAGCTCAGTGAGGTGGAAGAGGGTGACTTATCCACGGTACTTAGATTCAGTATGATTTCAAGTACTTTGAACGCTAATCGAAATTTGTTTGCGAGATGATTCTATTTATAAATTCTATAGCTGGGGCTGGAGAGGTAGGCTCAGGGGTTAAGTCTCTGCCTTGCAGGTGGAAGGTCCTGAGTTTGGATCCTAGACCCCACATATAGACGCCGGGCAGAAGCGAGGGCGGCCTGCGTTTCTGGTCCTGGTAGGGTGGAGCCTGTGAATCCCGGGACAGAATAAACGAGGAGGAGGTGGAGGCGGTCCATGGAGGTTCCCGAATTCGTCCGTGGTTCTACGCACACACGCACACTCGCACGCACACACGCACACACACACACACACACACACACGCATGCACAATTGAATAAATAATAATAAAAAAATTAAAAAATTCTATAGCTGTTAGTGTGACTAGTGTGAAAACATGATTTTTATTACCCATTGAGCAGCTAAGTTTTTATTGTACTTTCACGGATAAGAATGAAGGAGAAAGGACTAGAACAGCTCACTTCAGCCTTAAAAAATAGCTGTTGAATTTGAACTCAAGTCTGCTAAATTGGAAATCAAGGTGCTTTTAAATATACTTGAGTACTGTACTACTCCTTTTTTTCTTCTTTTGTGTCTATGTGGAAAGCACTGTGTGTTTGTATGTGAGCATATGTGTGTGTGTATGTGTGCACAAGTTGACTTTGGGTGACTTTCTCATTAACTTCCTATTATTCCTATTATTTTTTGAGTCTAGGTCTCCCTGTGGAGCTCAAAACTCAGCTACCAGCTGATCTAGCTATCCAGTTTACTCTGCCTCTCCAGTACTGGGGTTACTGGGGCTGCCACTGTTCTTACTTGGATACTGGAGATCCAAACTCTGGTCATCACACTTACATAGCAAGTGTCTTATCCAATGAGCCACCTTCCCAAACCCCTCCTCAGTTCCTTTCATTCTTCTTTGCGATGTGATCTGCATAAGCTACATTCCTTTCAAATGTGATTATGTCTGTTCAGGAGTAAACAGGACAGGAAGAAAGCCTCACCATCATTTTTAAATATATGAGTAGCAAGCAAAACAAGGAGAGTTTTGTGAATTCTGATACAAAGCTTGGCATGTTATTATATAAAATTGCTGTAAATCTCCTTAAGATTGTCCCACTTTGTATAGGATTCTTCATTTCATCCAATAGAGTTTATCTATGTTCTTCCCATGTCTCAGTTGGTTAATTCAGAAACACTGAATAGGCTTGGTGGGGAGTCACAGTTCCTTAGTGAAGCACAAGGCAAGGTTCCTTGCAATAGTCAATTGTTGATCTTGGCCAAAATCTCAGAACGTTGTCACAATAGAGTTTAGAATAGCACCAGTGTAATAGTGGCATGAGTATCGAGGAGACAACCAATAGCTTTCTGACTGGACTCAAGCCCTGCTTGTCAGAATGGAACATATTCCTGTTACTGTTAACTAGAACAAGAACTGATAAAAAGGAAAGAAATAGATCACTAGGGAAGAACGGCCTATGGGTAGGAAGACAGTACATCAAACTGCTAAATACCAAACATGTAAATACATGTTATTATACCTGTAGATTGGAAGAGCACTTAACACTCAACCTACAAATCTTCTACAACAGAAGTAGAGGATCTCAACACCCTGACAAGATGAAGCCTAGAGCAGTGGAAAAGCAGTGAAGTGGACAATGGCCAGCCACAATACAGAGTGCCAGTAACTCTGCAATGCTTCCCCAGAATCAAGCCAACCTAATCTTTTCTGATCCTAAGTCTTAGGGAAACTTGTAGAAGCGGGGACAGTAAGATGTAAGAGCCCAAAGTTAGGAAGATCCACCATTGGACAAAACATTCCACTCAAGATAGGGTTACTGCATCCAGGAACTCACTGCAATGAGATGTGTCCTTATCAGACCTGCATAATGACTGACATACCAACATACCCTATAGACTAGTGAGGATCTTAGGAGAGATAATTATATCCGGTGGAAATCTTGGGGGCTAGGACTGGATGGGCAAAGGGCAGTGCCCCTATCAGTGGAATAGCCTGAGGAGGGGACACTTGGTATGCCCTAAAGACCTGAACCCCAGAAGAGTAGACAATCCAGAGGGAGCCCTAAGATCCATAGAAGCACACAAGCAGGAGGGTGGGAAGGCATGGATGGATTGATAAAGGGAGGGGAAGAAGGGAGGGAAAGGGGGAAAGAAAGGAGGAAGGGGGGAGGGAAGGAGGAAGACAGGAATAAGTATTCAACATGCTTGTAAAACTAAGAAAATTTTACTTCAGAATTATTCTTTACCTTTTTAAAGTTGATGTATTATCAGAGGTGAGAACACCACAAATAAAATGATCATCTATGTTCAAAAAAGAAAAAAAAAAACAGCGCTTTTCAAATAAGGTGACTGCAATGGAGCCTTTCAGTGACTGGAGATTTTGGGTTTATTTTCCTCAAAGCCTTGGGGCATGATTGCCATGTTGAAGTTGGAGAACAGAGTTTGGATTAGGCTAGAGATTGAATGGGTAACACATCTTTCCCTGAAGAGGACTTGGTTTAGGAAATAAGCCATGGCCTAACTTAATTTAAAATCTCTGTACTAACTAAGATTATAACAAGACCGTGCTGCACAGCAGAACTGTCGAAAGAGTGCTAAAAGGGCAAGGGAGCTACCTCCATTGGTAGAAAGCTTGCTTAGCATGCGTGAAGCCCTACGTTTGATCCCCAGCACTGCAATAAAACAGGAATGGCAGCTCAAACCTATAATCCTAGTCCTTGGGAGCAGAGGCAGGAGGATCAGAAGTTCAAGGTCATCCTTAGGGACACAGAGTGTTGGAGACCAAGCCGGACTACAGGAGAGCCTATGATAACAATTACAATTGTGTAAAACAAACAATACAGCTTTTTAATATGAGATCCTGTGCCAGTTAGATACCAGTGTTGACTCAACAATTGAAAGCTGAGTTCTGGCATATTCATGAAGAAATGGTCTTTAAGGCAAGTCCTAAGTAAGCCTGTGGAAGATTACCTGATAGAGGTGGGAGAACCCAGCCTGTGATTCGTGAGACCATTGCTTGGGCAGCTGGATAAGATAGAGAGAGATTATTGAGTTGGCTGGCACACTTGCAGCATGGAAAGCAAACTCTCAGCTGTTCCTGTAGATATGTAGACCAGTTCTCTCAACTCCCGATGTCCAACTCAACTATGAACTGCAAGCAAGAATTATAAGCATGAATCAGCCTCCTTATTCCCCTAGGTTGTTTGGTCATTCATTCATCAGCAACACAAAACAAACAGCAACAGAACCCATTTACAATTTTATTAGGAAATAATATTAGAATAACACAAAAAGACAGGAAAGATTTTATAATGGATGAGTGGTAAACCAAGTTACTATCTATCAAATGTCAAAAGTACTTTTTTAATAACCAAAAAATAAAAAAAAAACTTCAGGCACCACAAAATATTATCAACAGTTTACTCTCTCCCCCCAAAATGAAAATAAACCAAATAGAGAACATACACATAAAAAGTCTTGCATTTACTAACAATAAAATAAATGTAGACTAAAACATAATAAGGACCAAAAGCTTCATCTATCAAATTAGAAATTTTAAAGTTGCTCTTAACAATGGAAATCACAACGAAGTAGATCCTCAGATAATGTGTATGGAATAAAAGATGGAACAATAATTTAGGGAAACAGTTTGACATTTATGTCAGGTTTTTAAACTTTCTCTTATATGTACTATAAATAAAGTACTTTAGGTTCAGGTCAAATTTAATTTATAATTGTTTTACTATAAAGCTATTGTAATAGTTTTTATGATAGAAAACCATCTGTTCTTCAGATAACCCAGTCTATTAGACCTGGGGTCAAATAATTCATCAAAACTGTTTGGAGACAGGCAGAGAAAAAGCAAGCATTCTCTCTCTCTCTCTCTCTCTCTCTCTCTCTCTCTCTCTCTCTCTCTCTCTCTCTAACTGTGTGTGTCTCTCTCTCATTCTGATATCAGATGTATATGAACATGGGAGGTGAGTTTTCTAACACACCAATCAATTCTTCACCACAATACGCCTGGCTATCCTCTAATCTAACTCCATTCTCACTGTCTGTCTGGAGTAACCTTCAGATCATGTAAGTTGATCTCAGTCAATCAACAAGACAACACCTTCTATTTCAGGTAGAAGCCCTTTGTGAGCTGTCACCCACACTGATTCAATCTCTTTTAGTTCACTTTCCACCATGATTCACAGATCCCAGAAATACTTCACTCCTATCTGTCCACCTGTCATAAAGGACGTTACACTTAGACATTAGAGTGCACAGAGGAAGGGAGGTGGAGAAGGACGGAGGACGGTGTGGTAGTTTTAGATACTTGGCATTTAAGAACTGAACCTTTAGGCACATGGATAAAGAATCATTTAGTTATAGCAAGCCTTTAGGAGATTATCTAATCTATATAATAAGACCCAGCTCATGATAGAGGAGATCATTCTCTGGGAAAGTGGATAAGACAGAGAACTATCTGGCAAGCTGGAAAATGAACAGATTAGAAGGTATGCTAGAGCCCTTGCTCCTTTCTTATCTCTTCCAATGGATCTGGCGAAATCCTAAAATGGAATAAAAATCCCTTGTGCCTCTAAATTATTTGGGTCATGTAGTCATTCCAGCAGCACAAACATGAAGCTAAGACAGGCCTCTATATCTTCTGATGAGCCACCTTCTGGAAGCCTCCATGTGTCTAGCTACACAGAAGCTCATCTGAGTACTGTCCTTTTGGGGCTTTATGGAGGCGTCATTGCATATGTGTGACTGAGTCCAGTTATCAGTCACGAGCCTTCTAGCCTTCCATTCCTCTCCCTCTCTGGAAGGTAAGGGATCCAATAAAAAATCCCAACCCTCCAATCACAAGTCTTCCCTGTGGCCAGCCCTCATCCTGAAACTAAGGTCTCTAGCTACCAACCCTGTCATTAACAAACGAATGGCACTTTTATTTCTCTAGAAACTAAGGATTTTAGGAGATGTGTGTTGGGAAATGGGACTGAAGAACAAATATATATATTTCACAATTTTACAAGAGTATATCTATCTATGTGATGAAATAGTATTCTTTTTCAAAAAATTGCATTTCAAAGAAAATAGAGCTTGTTGGGAAAATATCGATGAGTTAAAAAAAAGGGATACAACATGTTATTTATTTTTACAGCCTTAATTTGGTTATAAAATATATGTTTTAAATTATCCTATCTAAACATAATTGAAAAATACTTTCTTATAGTTTTGGAAGTTGGAAATCCAGAATCAAAGTGCCATTGATAGTGTATTTTGATGAGGTGCCTGTCTTCCTAGTTTACAGATGGTCAACTTCTCTCTCTCTCTCTCTCACTTTCTCTCTCTCTGCACCCAGTTGAGGCATTTCCTTTGTGTCCACACACCTCTGATCTCTTATCATTTAAAGATGGCAGTATACTGAATTGGGGATCAACTGTCATCCACTTTATTTGACCTTAATTGAGCCCTTAAAAGTGCCTATCTCCAAATAGGGACTTCAATATAGGAATTTTGGTGGGGATATAATTCATTCCACAGCATGATTCACAGTCTGTCTTAATATGTTTGATGTTGCTAAAACAAATATTAAAGATGGAGTCATTTAGAAAGAATGAAACGGATTTCTTATAACCCTAGAAGCTGGGAAGTACAATATCAAAGTCTAACAGATCTGAGGTATACTGGTGACCCAGTTTCTGTTTCCAGAATGGTGTACTGAAAGTTACATCCTCCAGAGAAGAAGAATGATTCCCTTTAAGTGGCAGTCAGCTGGGATAGGGAATATCCACTCCCGAAGATCTCTTTATTGTGGCAGTAACACATTCATGAAAAAAAGTTCATTCCCCTGCCTTAAATGCCACCCAAGGGGTCCCACCTCCCACCTCTGCTGCCTTAGAGATCGAGATTACCACATGCTGATTTGATGAGATACATTTAACCACATCATAACCATGAATGAAAGCCCAAAGAAAATGCATTAGATCATAAAACTGATTATTTTTAAGGAGAGGGACTATGGATGGTTGAATTTTCCTTCTGTGGTTCTCCCATCTCCTCCTTATTCTTCCACAATGACTATGCGTGGTAGCATCAGGAAAATGGTACATGCCCAAAAATTAAAACAACACAAGTTTTTCAGATGCAGGAGAGAAAACACTGAATTAAAAAATGATAATATTAGGATTTGAATTCCATTGCTTTGGTCACAAATGTATGTGGCTAACTGGCGTGTTCAAGAGTAACAAAGAGATGAAATCACTTCAAGAAATAAATTAGATAATGTTTCAACATAACTTCAGTTTTCTTTAAAGCTTAATTCATTTAAAAGACATCTGGAGGCCATTTCTTCTGGCTAAGAGGACATACTTAGACTAAGAGGATATATATCGATGCTTTCATGTTGGCTGTGCCATTGTATTTTGCACTTGTGTCTAAGATTGACCTTCTGAGCATTAGCAACGTGGTTGAGGTGAACAGTGATAGTTAGAAGCAATAAAAGTCAGTCCACTAGCCCTGGACAACTTGAGCAGGGCCACAGACACATTCTTGCCGTGTTCAAATGTTGTTAGCACATGGTTGGTTCTGCTATAGCAGATTAAGTCTGTCTCTCTCCTCCAGGAGGTCATTGATTACACAGGCCTGACTTGTCAATGCCATGAGTTGAATATCATGACCCCAGGAGAGAACCCCATCTTCTCTGGATACCTTATCTTTCCCCATGCCTCTGAATGGCTGTTGTGCCACAGGCCAGGCCAACGCAATGGCTTAGTCCTCCACAGGATGAATTTTCTGCCATCTGAAGCAAAGCTGTTTTCTCTTTTGTATGTTACTTAGGGTCTCCTAATGTCCTGTGTATTAAAGACTAAATTTCCAAGGTGATGTTACTAGGAAGTGGTGGAGTAGAGGTATGGCCTGTATAGATCCGTGGGGTGTGCCATCAGAAGGGATTTCGGAAACCCAGCCCCCCTCCCTTTTTTACATTTCCTGTCCATGAGGTAAATTGCTCTTCAATACCACAGGCTTGAGCTGCTATCTTGCAAAGGCCCCCAAGAAAATGGAGCCAAAGACTGGAACCTCTACTATTATGGGCCACAATATTCCCCTTGTATCTGTCTCGGAGATATCTTGGCACAACGACAGAAAGATGGTTAACACAAACATTCTGATTTTTTCCTCGCCATTGACATGGATGGGTCTGATTGGTACATTTGCAAAGCACAGGCACTTCCCCAGGTCTCTAGACGCTCTGGCTCCACTGAAGTCAGAACAGGCTCCACGGGGTCCCAGCCTGCTGCACGCACAATGGAGCCTTTCTCCTCTTCCCTAGGAAAGTTTAAAGAAGAAAGGGGCACTGAGGAGACCTGGCAGAAGTTCTGGCGGATTCAACACCACATAAACACACTCGCATCTATTTAGACATCTGGTTCTGGAACTCAGAGACTCGGTGGCAGGGAGCTGGGCCACCTTTTCAGAGCTTCAGAGCCAGGAAACCTCCAAAAGGGAGAATTGACCTCCATACCCGCCTGCTGTATTTCACAGGTCAGCTCAGTGACATCTCAGATTCCAACACTCAGAAGGATCCATGAGCCCCCAAGATTCTGAAAATTCACTTTTGGGGGGCATGAACCCAGAGTTCCTTGTTCGAGCTGACCTGTTTCTTCATTGACTGTGCTGCTTCGCCCTTTGACTCCCTCGTCCTCTCCTTTCTGATTCGATTGGATGTAACAGCCTCCTTTGCAAATCTCTCATAATCATTCATTGCATTTACTGTCACTTCTTTATAACTTTGTTGTTTTGAGACAATGTCAGATCCATATTGGGGTTTAAATCATAGTGCAAAGAGAGGGGCCAGCAGATGGCTCAGCAGGTGACAGTGCCTGCATGCATGTCTGAAAGCCTGAGTTTACTCCCCAAAGCCCACACAATGGAAGGAGATAGCTGACTTCTGCAAATTGTTCTCTGATCTCTACACATATTCTGTGGCATATGCATGCCTGCTTTTCTTTCTCTCTCTGTATCTTTCTCATATCAAAAAATAAGTAAAAAATCCAGTGATACAGACAATCCACATGTATATTTCCCGGGGCTCCCAAAACATCTTGTTTGCTTTATCCTGTCTCCTCACTTCATTATGAATACAGATTTATTTATTTTTCAGAGCTATTTGAAACTAAGTAGTATACACTTGGTCTTCAAAGACTTCCTTGTAAAATCAGTTATGGTCTTTTCTTTAATAATCATAGTAGCATTATAATCAGGAAATTCTAACCCCCTTTATCAGATCTACAGATGTTTTCTAAATATATGTCTAGTTTTGTTTCTCATTCAGAATCAAACATTAGGTGTTAATATAGAATCCTTTAAGTTGGAATCTAAAATAATAGAATTTTATCTTCATTTTCCCCTTAATTTTAAGGACCTCAATATTTTTGAATCTTGACTAGTATAATTGTGTCTTCCAATCTGCCTTCATGGTCAAATTCAGGTTCAGACATTTGAAACAGAAATAGCATGAAGGTGGTGTTGTGTCTTTGGTGGGTTGCATCTAAGTCTTATTTTTGTCTTACTACAATTCACCAGACCTAGATCTCTGATTTAAACTCCTGTCTGCCAAATTCTCTAGTGGAAAACTACCATTTTTTTTTCCCTTTGCAGTTTGCAAATACCTTACAGGCAACTTTAAAATGTATAAATATCCTGTTTCTCATCTAACTTTTATCCACTATTTCCACCCAGCGTTCCAGTTCTTAACCTGTCATTATCAGTCATTACTACAGTGGCTTCCACATGGTGATGTTTCAAGTTCCATTGTTTGTTCTGAAAACTACCAGTTGACATTCTATCATAAGGAAGAACATCCCCTTTGCCCCTCTTCACCTAAGAGTTCATTTACATCATGGATTCATACTTAATGATAGCCTCAAATCTAGAATGTCATTATGATATTCACACGATTCCATTTCATGTCCCTATTCCAAGTCCCACATCTGCAGCTGCCACCCTCTCTGTTTTCTATCCCCCATTTCCAGCCCCATTGCCTTTCCTGACCCTGGTTCAAAGTAAGTTCTCCCTATTCATGGGGCACCATGGAATGTCTGTTGTTCCCCATTCTACACAGCTTTCCTTCTTCATCCCAGAGAGCTTCCCAACTGCACTGAAGCCAGAGTGGATCTGGTACTTTCTAAAGGTGGTACTTCTCTCGTTCTAATCGTAAAGATGCCAACTGCAGTTAAGTGTCTCAGTATTTTCACAGGTTTATAACTTGGCTATAAAAATTCACTTTGGGCTACAGCTTGACATATAATCTTTCAGCCCAGGAGTAAATTTCTTTAACCATTTCCCCTTTAATTCAACACTACTGATTCAAGGTAGCTTCTGTCCTCTAATAATAAATATCTGTGAGCTGTTACCACCACAGTACAGATCATGCCCATTGCTAAAGTAATTACTCAGGATAAATAGGAGAAAATATCCAACTCTTAAGATGCAGAGATTGTAGAAAAATATACTACTGACTGTTTATGATTCTCTGTCTCATTTTTACCTTTTCAATCCAACCCCTCCCACCAATCTATGACTCTAGATTTTCTAACATTGAAGAAATCCACTGTAGTATTTGTAAGTTCCTGGCTTCTCTAGGGGTGGTCTATATCCAATTTTGTTTTATGGTCTGACTTTCAACTAAACTTAACCCTGACCAAATAAATGACTGGCTATTCTAAATTTTTATAAATAGAATTCTTAGAAGGAAAATATCGAGAACCCTTATTACAAGATGGTGGCTGTGCATCTGTAGCTAGAAAGCAGAAGAGATATGCGATCTGCTAGAGAAAGGATTGCCTTTGAAGGATGGTGCTTCTTCCAGGGCTAGTCCAGCCACCAATAAACTGCATAAGTCTATTATCTTTTCTGTCCTCTGATTCATTTTCACTGTTTAAAAATGGGTTTAGGACACAAAACCCACATGGTCCCTTCACACTTAATAGTTTTGTGGTCCTTAGATCCTAAAACGCACCTGCTTTTCTTGTTAGCTTCCATTTAGCAAAGTGAGTCTAACCTAGGGCTGAGAACCCCCAGAAAGGTCAGACTGGAGAGCCTCCTACTAAAATAGTGAATTCAGGAAAGGAAAAGGAAAGGACAAAACAAAACAAAACAGAAACCCTAACAAAGCCAGGGTTTAGTGGGAACAACTGTTTACCTATTTACTTGCTTGTTTATACTCATTTAATCAATTTGATCAAAGTAGTCTCTTGTGTGTATCCTGTCTCAAAGGGGAGCAGAGGTAGAACCATCTTGGAAATTGGCTGTGCACACTTTTCCCTCTTCCACACCTTTATTATCATACATATAGGAGAAAGGATACTCTTTCTGGATGGAGGAAAAGTATTTAGGAGACATATATACAGAATCATTCACTGAATCCAGCACAGCGACTTAGACTTAATGACTGCTAGAAAGGATTGCTACTGAGAAGTGTATTGAATCTGAACAGGATTCTCCATTCCTCCATGGTTTCTTTGTGTCTCAGTCACTGACTTCTTTGTATTCCACTCTATATATGAGATATTTATTTTCAACAAGAGCAAGAAATAGTTAGCTTTAATATTTCTTTTTTCCCTCTGGTACATTAGTTAGAAATTGTGTGGTATTGAAACATGACAGAAAGAGAAAATTAAGGAGACATGAGAATAGAAAAAAAAATCTCCTTGCTCCAGAGTCTCTTTGAAGTTGCTCGCCAGCTGAGAATCAAGAATTCTAGTGCAATTAGCCATATTTGCAGTAAGGGTCACTGACATAGAACTGACATACAGAGATGTTTTCAAATAAGAACGTTAGAGTAGCAACAACCACACTACAGTGTAAACACACAAGACTTGCTATTTTCTCACATACAAATCTGTTACTTTCTGAAAATCTTGCAAACAAGACAATCAACTTTTTTTAAGTGAAAATATTTTAACTTCCCCTGAGCCCTTCCATCCCTCTATCCCACATGACTTGAGATGTTCCCTTACTAGCTGTGATCCTTTCCAGTGCACATCTGGAATCACCCTATTATTTAAGTTCCTTGACAACTCTTTGAGCTGGAACCTCAGAAGCTGCCAAAATTGCATATAGGGTTATTATAAAGATACCGAAGTTAGACTCTCCTTGAGATACCCATACCCATGCCTGAGTTTGTCTTACAGCACATGGTTTTTCCAATAACACCCCTGCTTAAGTCTATGTTAAATTTCCTTCTTGAGATCAGCTCTGCTTTGGACTCTGCAAATCTGTAATTTTCTGAAGCAAAGGCAAGAAGAATCCATGGGCGGGAGACATGACTCAGGAGTTAAACCTTTGCCTCAAAAGTGGAAGGACCTGAGTTCAGATCCCAGATCCCATGTATAAACACTAGACAGGGATGGCAGCAGCCTCTAATCCTGGCCTTGGAAGGCAGAGCCTGGGAAATGCCAGAGTGAAGCAATAAGCCGGTAGAAGTAATCCAGGATAATTCCTGAAGTCACCCTTGGTCCTTTACAGGGACATACAGTGTCCTCTGATACACACATACACACACACACACACGCAGACACACACACACACACTGAAAGATGAACTAGCCCTCTGCCTCCACTTCACTGTTAGTCACAGGGAGAGGGGCTGGGGATATAAGTTTTGCCATCTTCCCTATGCCTAAGAATGCATGACACGGCCTCTGCCCCATAATATGTGGTCATTGAGAGAACAAAAAGACAAAACAAAGATAACACAATTTCATTCCTCCCAGATGTCCATGATTTCTGGAAGGAAATGCTTGCCAGGGTTCAGTCATTCCAGGCCTCTCAGTAAGTTTTGCCATGATATTATCTGTCATATTTCCCCCTTTGAACTGACTTCTTTTATTAAATGTTTATTTAAATAGATTGTTTTGTCACTGCTATGAATGAAAACAAGCATTGCTCTGATCTATGCTAAAATAAACCCTGAGTAAGATGATAGTTCACCCATATCTCACCTGAAACATTTTGTATATCACTAGTGAATCTTCTACCCTTTGTGAAACATTGCCTTACTCAATTGGAGACACGTGTGAAGAACCAACTCGTGCAGGCAATGTTGAGGTTAAATAGAAATGCATTCGGGCTTTCTCTCTACAAGAATTTCTTTCTAACTTTCTTTCTTCCCCTCCTTCCTTTCTTCTCCCCTCTCTCTCCCCTCTCAGTTTTCTCCCACTCTCTTTGTCTCTCCCTTTCTCCATCTTTAGACAAATGGCTCTTTTTAAGATTTATTTATTTATTTTATTATTATTATTATTTATTCAACTGTGCGCATGTGCGTGTGTATGTGCGCGAACCTGTGTGTGTCTGTAGAACCACGGACGAATTCGCGAACCACCATGGACGCCTCCACCTCCTTCTGCCCCGGGATTCACAGGCTCCGCCCTACCAGGACCAGAAGCGCAGGTCGCCCCCGCTTCCACCTGGCGTCTATACGTGGGATCTGGGATCCGAACTCAGGACCTTCCGCCTGCAAGGCGGAGGCTTAACCCCTGAGCCACCTCTCCAGCCCAGACAAATGGCTCTTTTTGACTAGCTCCCAGTGCCTGTCTTTTTCTTTTTTGATAGGGAAGAGCTGCGTGCATCTTTGCTTCTGTGTGTATCCAAGGGCACTGTGTGCACCTGTGGAGGCTCAAGGGTGGCTTCAGGATGATCCTGAATTGATCTACCTCCCTTTTGCTTTGCTCTAGGGTTTCCCAGACTCTACTCTCCGGAGCCAGAAGTGCAGGTCACTGCCATTTCTGACTGGTATTTTTAAGTGGGATCTGGGATTCATACACAGATCCTTCTGCTTGCAAAGTAGAGGTTTAAACCCTGCACCATCTCCCCCGTCCTCACAGTGCCTTTCTTGAGAGATGGCGAATTCTGATCATGATTTTGATGCCCAAGAAAAATATAAGTCCTGTGCAACTAAGTTCCCTTTTAAGAGCCCTCTTTACACCATGACCCCTCCCCCTCCTTGCTTCCTAGGCTAGCACTGTCTTCACAGAAAATGGCAAACTTCATTACTAGACAAAATGACAGCAATAGCTACTAGCTGGGGACCCTTGAGCAGCGGGCCAGATTGGCCCTGTCAGCCTCAGTACCCGGGCTGACAAGCTGGACTTTATATTTACCTGTCTTCAATTACACTGAGACCATGGGAAAGTTTTCAAGCAAGATCTGGATTCAGTGCAGTGACCAAGACGGCCCAATATGAGGCCTGCAAAAACAGCTCATTTTCCTATCGATGGAGTTTTACATCTATCCTGTAAATTCTATCTGAACCCTCTAACTCTAGTAAAATACAGCAAAGCGCAATAAATTTCACTTTATGGGTTTTACAATTTGAAAACAGCTTCAGGCAGTCTGGTTACTGAAGCAACTCAAGTACAGCAGCCTTTGAGGGCTGGATTGGATGTCAGGGAAGTTTTGGAGTGATTCCTGCACCTTTCCATGCCCAGGCTGTGTAGTGCTCACTTCCCATTTGAACGGTATTTAAGGCAAGAAGCAAGTCCCATATTTTTGACTGTAAAGGTGGTTTTAAATGGTGAAGAAAGAAAGCAATTAAATCACCAAGCAAAGTACTGCTAAATTCCTGGGACATGAGCAAATGAGCTTCATTAAAGATGGAGATTTAGTCACTGACTTATTGCAATATAGCTGACTGCCCCAAAAGGTCCCTAGGCCTTTAAAAAAAATCCAAGCAGTTTTGAACCAGGAGTAAATCCAATAACATTCTACCACCCCCATCCCACTCCCAACCAACTATGTTTTGCAAATTTCCCTGAGGCAGGCGTTCTTATTTTCAACTGGATTTTAATTGACTGTTTTCCTTGCCTTTATAAGTTGTTAAGACAGGAGAAGTCCTGTAATGTATCAAGGCCTGGTCGCCATGGCAATTCGCTTCACATAGGACCTCCCACCACCCAGACTTCAGTCAACAAAGTCTGATTCCTGAAGTCTCTTTCTCTCTTTTTTAATCAGTGAGGATTCACGTTGAGTCCTTGCGAGGAGCACAGGAGGTCAAGTCTTACCCTGTCTCTTTTACAGATAGAGGTCCAAGGCAGAGGCGTGTTTACTAGCTTGCCTAGAGTCACAGAACTAAATACCAAGAAACTAGATGTAATCGCAACTGTTCCTGCTATTTCAGAGTCCTTCCCTGTCATACTTAGATTACAGCCTGATGATTGAAGGTTCAAATTCTGGGCACATTTGTAAAGAATTAGTAGTTAAGTTAGGCCCCAAGCAAGCCTGCAGGAGATTGATTGATGGGGAAGCTCAGCCCATGGTAGGTGGGACTGGTCCCCAGGCAGGTGAATAAGATGGAGGAGCTGGTTGAGGAAGTCGGCATCCTTTGGTATACTTGGCCAGATATGCTGGTCTGTCAAGTAGGGATTGTCTCTCTCAGCAGTCCTGTGGGTGTATGAATATGGAGTGTCCAGTTCCCTTGATCTTGGTATTATAATGTGTGTTCTCTCTTTGCCAAGCTGGAATAAGAACTATGATCAGACAATTATAAGAGAAAATAAAGTCCCTTGTGCATTTATCAGCAACAAGGAGGCAGAGTGTGACATATCCGAAAGCAAGACTTTCTGATGGGATCCCAGGTGGTGGGCACACAGTTTCCCTGGCCGAGCATCCATTTTCACAAATTGGTTAAATACGGGGCCTTCGCCCTCACCAGAGAAGCAAGGAAATGCTTTTGAAGAGTCAAAGGGCGCCCTGGGGAGGACAGGTCCAAACGAAAGCTTCCAATATCTTGGAATGGGAGGAGAGAAGAAGAAAACCTGAAGAGTGTAAGTGTAAGAAAGAGTGAACGATGTTGTGCCTGGGGAACCAGGTGATACAGTTAAACTGAGTCTGAAGAGGGAATGAGAAATGTTGGTACTCCCCACTGTGAATTCCAGAAGCGTCGGCCAAAGCAGGGTCAACACAGATGGCTCAGGTGGCAGCCCCTTCCCAGAGGAGCCTTGAGTATTCCACTCCTCTTCTCTGTTATCTACGCTGAGCCTATTTTACACATTTTTGACAGTGTTCATCACTTAATATCAATATCCTTTCTGTCATTTCCTCAGCTCCTCTCTCAGTAAGAATGGCAGACCACAGAAGCAAGTACCTTGTTTGTCTTGTGTATTGATCCCAAACAACTGACATATGGTAAGACCTTAACAAATATTTGTAGAATGAATCCATGAGCTATAGGCAGAGGATACAGTGGGAACTCCCGAAATGAATTTAGGGATGACCTTTGATGTAGGAGTGGAGGTCAGATGTACTGGAACAGAAGTTCTAAAAGTGGGACCAAACCACTTCATCATTTTGAAATGATAAAAGACTTGGGCAGTTTAGCTACAACATGATCTCAATGCAATATTTATTTACTTTTTGTATTTATTCTCTCTCTTCTCTCTCACTCTGTAAGTGCATGCCTTTACCTTCTGAGCCACCCCTAAATACTATCTTACTGCCTACATGACAAGCACATCTTTTCCATTCTGCAGATAAGAAAGCATGGGCTCATGAAAATTAAGTAAATTATTCACCTTGGTCTACTGATAGAATATGGACAAACAGGTGTCTGAAATTCTAGCTATTTCTATAGGTCATATCATTACTATTATACCTCTAGATCTGCTTCTCACTCATGAGAGGGATGGAGGAGAAGGAAAACAGCCAACATCTTTCCAAAGAACAGCTGCAACGTATCTTGTTCTTTGACAGTACTATGCAGGGCCAAAATTAAAAACAAAACAAAACAAAAATAAACATGGACAAAGTCCTTGGCATTGGTCTACCAAATCACAGCCAAAATACGAGGAAGATCTCTTTGATGTAGGCAAACTAAAGTGATCTCTTCACCATCAGCTTATGATACAAAAATGTTTTCAAGCTTCTGTTACCCAGAAGTGATATTGACCCATCCTATTTCATGGTCCACAAAACTCTCTAGGTACCAGAACATGTGAATAACAATGTCACTTAAAGAAAAGCCATGGTGCCGAATGTGGGAGGTCTTCTTGTATATTTATATTGTGGTTGGCAATTATAAGCATCAGTTTTTGCCCCATCCCTTCATTTCTTGTGGCTCTTGTGAACATTCTAAATTTTATTATTCCAGGGCAAGGAAAGTTAACAGTTGCTACTAATCACTATGTTACCCCCAATTCAATTTGAACCACAGAGAATGAAATAACCTTTTAAAAGAAGACCAAAGGGAAAAATCTGTTAAGAACATCTCAGAAAATAAAGTTGGGATTAATAAAAATCCTGTCTTTTGCTAAAAAAAAAATCCTGCTTTTGTAAGTCATTTCTAGGAAAACAATGTTAAACAGAGAAACATTATGCCAAAACTCTCTAATTAAAGAATATTATGGGAAATTGAGGCCAAATGTAGCACCTACTGCGGGTAAAATGGTATGTGAATTACAGGAGGTATTTCTGTTGAACTTTACTGGGTAACTAAAACTTTGATCATGCAAAGCTAAGGCATGACAGTTAAGAGATTAAGAAATAATGTAGGAACATAAAAGAAAACTTGTGTTGTAATTTGAAATAGAAAACAATAGAAAATAAAAGTAAATACCTGGTGTCAAAGTAATTATAAAAATAGTTTTAATACATGGAATGAAAATTGGAAGAATTTTAAACTATGAAAGGGCTAGATTAAAAGGCATAGATATTTTTCTTTCTTCAGTTGGCCCATCTGAAATTTTCAGTTATGCACTTTATTTATCTAGGGAGAGATTCTGGTATACCATACTTTTAAACTTTAGTTTTAAGTGAAGATTTCCAGCCTTTTCATCAGAAAACACATTCTTTTTATTAAGAATTTTAAAAAAATTGTAAGCAAAATAAGTTGTCCCTGCCGCCTCCTCCCCTCTTCTCTATTCTTCCACTCTTCCTTTTTTCCCCAGTCCCTCCCTATCCCTCTTGTCCTCATAACTCTATACTTATGGACCACGAGGAATCCTTCAGTTTGTCTGTACTAGTAGGAAACCAGGTCTCTTTGGTACTATAAGTGGTCCTTTATTATGCTTTTTTTCACCTGTTTAGCACCTGTCCCTATAATTCCCACTGCATTGTTATTTTCCCTGAGATTTTCAATAGTCCTTGGAAGAGTATTGATATGTTGACCATTGTATAGATCTGGTGGCTATAGCTCTCATCTCTGAGCTCCTGAGCTCTGTCGTGACTAGAATGACCTGGCCTGTAGTGTACCTCCCCGCCTTTAGTCTCTTACCATCTTTCTGCCCTCTCTTTCACAAGATTCTGAGCCTTAGGATTTGGAAGGACTGTTTGGGGCTGAGCATTTTGGAGTAAGTGATACTCTCCACTCTGGTCAGTGGAGAAAACACATTCTTATCAAAGACTGTGGCTTTGAGCTGAGGGTCAGTCTGAGAAGAATCACCCAGCTACTTTAGAAACATCTTCCCAGTGTTCTCTAATCTAATCCTCAGCCTGATCATTTTAAGACAAAGATTATTATGGCTTGCATTTCGTATGTGAGGAATTAAACAGTTGCAGATACATATGCATCTCTAGATATGAAGCTGTCATCTTGTTATCTAAATTGCCACCCCTGGCACTAAGCTGCTGAAAGCTTAGCACTTACCTAAATAATACTGATGCTGGACATACCTTTTATTTACTATTTAGCCACTGATCTCAGATTATCCCCTCTTGAGGAGGCATCTTTTAAGCTCCTTAACGAAGGTGGGCATGGAAAGACAAAACCATGTTAAAAGCTTGGAATCAACCTTGATGCCCTTTTTCTCTATTGTGCTTCCATAAAAATTCCTCAAGTGCCTAGTTTAGGGAGCTTCCCGATCTGTGACCCATCTGCATGCCATGGGGTGGTGCCTCCAACCCTGAGAAGAGCAGACACTGCACTCAGACCCTTGCAGTCCTATCTCACCCCCCCTCTTCATCTGTATCCCTGGCAAGATCCTTCACAATCAGCATAAGCAAAGAGTTTTCCTCAGTCCTGAGAGCCGCTCTAGCTAATTAAGCTCAGGAGGCAATTTTGAGAAGCTTTAGCTTAAACCAATCATGCAGAAGCTCCAGAAGGTTTTGATTGACATCTAAAGTGGGAGTGCCTTGTGCTACTGAGTCTCTTTATTTGTAATATCTGCCTCTGATTCATTGTAGATTTTTGTCAGAATTGTGCTAACATGCTTGGAGGTGTGTGTGTGAGAGAGAAATCCTACGCGTTCTGCGTTGTGTTAAGGCTGTAACAGGAGAAAACAGTTGCTTCTCTTACAGAGATCTAAATCCCATTGTCTGACTCCAATCCATTTGTCTACTGGGAAGTTATTTAAGGAACTTTCATTCATTATTATCTGTTTCATATGTTCAGGTCTGTTGCTGAACATGAGGTGCAGGGCCACTAAGAAGAAAATGCAAAAGGATGGTAATAATTTAAAACTTGACAAGATTCAAAAGAAGTGGAATTTGGCTTAGATAAAATGAATTTTAAGGGGCTGGGGAAATGGTTAGACCAGTAAGTGTGTGTGTGTGTGTGTACAAGCAAGAGTACCCAAGTTTGAAATCGAAGCAATTCATGAGAGGTACAAGAAAATAACAGTGGACTCTAGATTGCCCCTTCAAGATATTTGAATATAAAGATACAAAAGTTTTAGTAATGTTTATGTGTTAAATAGAGTGAAGTAGTAAAATAGTTGAAGAAAAAGGAAAATGTAAGAAAAAATGAAAAAGTAAGAGTAGACAGAAAACATATGAAGAATTGAACTGTTTCATAAAACTGTTGAATTCACATAACTTAAAATGTACTAAATGCAGATCTAAGAAAGGTATATTATTGGATATATGTGTATGATGCCTCCCATTTAGTTTTCCAGTTCAGGCATTATAAAAGAATGCTAAGAACATAAGCCAGTGGTAGCTCTTATTATATTTCCTATTCGGGACATAATTGCTATTCTGAATAAGATTAGTAAAATGTCCAGAATTTAAAATGCAGCTATTAATCTAGATAATATGTTTTTCCTTGTGCTTGTCTACTGCATTGCTATCTAAAGCAATTCATCCTCATTTAACAATCCTTATAGTGCATCTTTATCATTTTCTTCACAGATCAGGCCAATTAGCTTGCTAACTTGTGAGTTTCCTCTTTCTTACATGCCCACATGAAGGAAAGAGTTTCTCCATTGATTTAATGTTGCCAGATCACTGACAATATTATCCTCCAAGTCATCACCAGGTGCACCACAATTTTTATGATGCGCATAAATGGTATACTGAGTTATTTATCCTTGAATTTCTAGAAGTCGATTAGCCTAATTTTTCTTTCTATTATTGTGTGTATGTATGATGTGTGAGTTGGGCACATTGAGATCAGAGAACAACTTTGTAGAGTTAGTTCTCTCCATCCGCCTTAATATGAGCTCTCTGGATAAAACTTAGATCATCAGACTTACACAACAAACACATTTATCCACTGAGCCATCTCACTGACATGCTAAATATATTAATAAAAGAAATAGATATGACATCTATTTGAAAAAATTAATATTTTATCTATCTATCTATCTATCTTCTATATATCTATCTATTTATGTGTGTGTGTGTATGTGCATCAGAGGGCAATGTGTGTTCCTATGGAGGACCAATCAGAGGGCAATGTGTGTTCCTGTGGAGGACCAAAGGTGAGTTCCTGAATCATCTTTGATTGCTTCTACCTCCTTGCTTTGCTCTGGGATTTCCCAGTCTCTTCCCACCAGGGTTAGAAGTGCAGGCCACATTGTTTCTGCCTGGAGTTTTTATGTGGGACCTGGGATCCAAATTCAGGACCTTCTGCTTGTAATACATAGTCTTAACTTCTGAGCCATCTCTCCAGTGTGGCCCCCCTACCCCCCAGAAAAAAATTTTAATTGTTCCTTCAATAGAGCATTTATTTTACTAGCAGATCTTATAGGCAAAGGCAAATGGAATTTTTCTATACAGAGTAATACAGCAGGAAAGTGCAGAGAATAAGTGAATGCTTATTGCTCAGCCCTAAGTTGTTCTAAGTTGTTCCCCAATCCTATGTCTCAGGGAATATAATGGATGAGATGGTTTAAGAATGTGATAGGCAGAGGGTGAGAGGGGGTGCTGCCAAAGAGTGTCTGTTGAACATGAAAGAATTGCTGCAGCTATACATGTTTCCATAAGATCTGCAAAAGATTTCACCTATCGATATTTTACCATGGGAGGAGAAAGATCTTAAGAGACACCATCTTACCCAGAAAGACTAGTGAGATTTAATGCCAGATGGAGGCAGTAAAGCTACTTTCCTCAATGGTATACCCATTGATGTATCATCCATGCTCCAGCAAGTGCTAAGGCATATGCTAGTACAGATAACCCAGATAAAATTCAGTGGGTCGGTCACTCACAAAATGAGATATGAAAGTAGGAGGGAGACTGGTTGGGAAGAAAAGGCTTGCACTGCAAAATGGAAGATGAATAGGACAGGGTAATAAGGGTTGAAAATGACATTAATTCACTGTATTCATATCTGAAACTGTCAAGGAATAAAAGCTAACAAAGAAAGAGAAAAATTTAAAAAATAAAAGTGTTATTTTATTGAAAAATAAATGACAAGCACAAACTAAGTCAATTTAAGACAACAAAGCCAATACATCAGAAAATACCTAAAGTAATACTATATACAGAGGAAGAAGAATGACAGTCTCATTCACAAGTACTCAAGAAAGAAGAAATTTCATAATAAAACTAGATGAACAAAGAAGAACTGGGATGAAGCACAGCATGTCTAACCCAGAAAACCAGTAAATTTTTATTACTAACATTAGAAGAAAATGAAGTATAAATATTCCAAACAACAGAAAACTGTAAAATCATAAAATACACATCACTCAGAAACAACCTCTACAGTAACAGTTATGCACATCAATCTCACTTTAATTTAAACACCAGATGACAAGATCAACCGCCTGTTCAAGAACAACTCGCATGAAAAACACAGTCAAAGAACAGAAATCAGCCTATCAACTAAGATGAGGTCAAAGACGAAAACACGTTAGCATAGCTATTCTCATATATGATAATATAAACATAAAAACCAAGACTATACTTGCAACTGAATCAGTTTGTTCTCACTAATCAGGGAGGGTACAGGGACTGACAGGTAGACAGTAACCATCCTGCAAATAGAACACTGACCCCTACCCCTCAGTGCTGTGTTCTACTCCTATTGTTCTATCTACCTTTGAGTCTCTTTTTATATTTTTTTTTTTTTTTTTTTAAGAGTTAACAGACTTGCTTTAATTCACAAACTTAAGATTAACAAAACTGCTCCCGACATTTCCTGTGAGAACAAGACTCTTTACCTCCTGTCAGTAATCATTTAACAATTGTTTGGCTTACTGTTTCAAAGACTTGTTTTTTTTTTTTTTAATTAAAAATTTAATTATACATTTTAAAATTTTTACCAGTTCCCCCCCTCCCCCCTCCCCTTCCCCCAGTGCTCCCCCCCAATCCCAGAGAGTCCTTTATTGTTCGCCTAACTCTCCAGGGTCCTCCTCTCCGATGACAATAAGGACCCAGTGGCATTTCCATAAGCCCTTTCTCTTGTCCCCTAATCATAAGATACTACTATGGCTGTCAATCCCTTGCCCCAGGGGTTCGGTGCCCTTAACAGAGCAGACTTTATGAGGGCAACAGTGTGCTGGACATTGCGCAGGGCATGCAAAGTCCATTAGATTGCTTTGGCCCCAACTATTGTTGAGAATCTTGCAAATCGTGTCTCCTCCCACCTTTTGCTCTTACAACTTACCGCCCCCTCTTCCGCAAATGTCCCTGAGCTCCAGGATGGGGAGAGATTAGGCTGTCCTAGTTTATGTGATTGATATAGTCTCTGAAGTTCTGGATTGTGGTGTTGATTTCTTTTGCAGTTTGTCTGCCCTGCAATCCCTCACTCCATCTCTGTGGGCACTGTAGTCATCCCCTGGTCAAGAAACAAAACTGAAACTGGAGTCTTGTTTAATAGCACATTCAGGGTAGATGTAATAAGAGTAGGAAACCTCACTGAGGGGGGTCCATCACCCATTTGCAAAATGATTACTTTTTATCTGCTAGACTATATGCCCTCCCCTTCTGGTGAGATCAGGAAAGAACGTCTGTGAACTTAACCAGGTTTCTCATTACTTACTTGCAAACCTTGATGGAGGCCTATTTTCTCTGCTGTAACATGGTCTCCTCTCTCCTTGTTTCTGGTGTGGCCCTCCTAACCCATCTCTCTTGTTCATAATCCTGCAATTACTGTGTTTCATAGGTTTACTTTTCAGTGTCCCATGTGGGCTGGGCGGTTTGGTACTAGGAGCCACCTATTAGGGAGTACATACGGCGCATATATTTCTGGGTTGGGGATACTTCACTTATAATTCTTTCTAATGACATCATTTCCCAGCAAATTCCAGTAATTCTTCATTTTTGATGGCTGAGTAGTACTCCATTGTATAGATGTACCACAGTTTCCTATCCATCGTCAACTGTTGGACATTTAGGTTGATTCCATGACTTGCTATTGTAAACAGTGCGGCTATGAACATGGTCGAGCTTGTGCATCGAGGCGAACCTCTGCTGCTGGGGGGGTTATTCCCAAAAGTGGGATAGCAGGGTCTATGGCATTTTCAATCTTTACATTTCTTCAAGAATCTCCAGACGGCTCGCCAGAGTGGCTGTATGAGCCTGCATTCCCACCAACAATGTAGGAGAGTTCCCCTCTCCCCACATCCTCTCCAGCATTGTCGTTGTTTTTGTACTGTGGATTTTGCCATCCTGACCGGGGTGAGATGATATCTCAGGGAAGTTTGATTTGCATTTCCCTGTGGCGAAGGAAGTGGAGCATTTTTTAAGATAATTGTTAGACATTTTAATTTCATCCGGGTAAAGTTTCTTTGAAGTTCCAGGGCCCATTTTTAATTGGCCAGTGTTTTCCTTGGTTTAATTTCTAGTTCTTTGTGCACTCTGGACAGTAGAGCTCTGTCAGATAGTGGTTAGTGAAGATTTTCTCCCATTCTGTGGGTTGCCTTTGAGCTCGTGCGACAATCTCTTTATCTGAACAGAAGCTCTTAATTTCACAAGATCCCAACTGTTGAGAGTTGGTAGCAGGGACTGTGCCATTGGATGTCTGTTTAGGAAGTGTTGGCCTAGCCCAATCAGCTCGAGGGAGTCCCTATCCTTTCAACTATGGCTTTTAAAGTCCTGGCTGATATCAAGGTCCTTGATCCATTTGAATTAAGTCTTGTACATGGTGACAAGTACGGGTCCAGCTTTAATCTTCTGCATGTGGAGATCCAGTTTTGCCAGCACCATTGTTGAAGATGCTGTTCTTTTTTTTCCATTGGATTCTTTGGGCCCCTTTGTCAAGACCAAATGGCTGTAACTTTGTGGGCTTATATCTGGGTCTTCAATCCTTATCCATTGATCTGTGTGTCTATTTGGAGCCAGTACCAGGCTGTCTTATAACTAGATTTGTAGTATAGACTTAGGTTGGTATGGTAATACCTCCAGCTGTGTTTTGGTTACTCAGGAGTTGTTTTTGCTATCCTGGGGTCTTTTGTGCCTCCATATGAACTTGGAGATTGTTTGGTCAACTTCTTTGAAGAATTGCTTTGGGATTTTGATGGTATAGCATTGAATCTGTATATTGCCTTGGGTAGGATGTCATTTTTACAATGTTGATTCTGCCAATCCAGGAACAAGGGAGTCTTTCCACCTTCTGGTGTCTCGCAATTTTCTTTCTTTAGGGTTTAAAGTTTTCATTGTAAAGGTCTTTTACCTCCTTAGTTTAGGTTTATCCAAGGTATGTTCATTTTTTTAGGGGTTAAGTAATGGCATGGTTTCTCTCAAGGCTTTCACTTCTTCTCATTTGGGCATATAGGAAGGCCTCTGATTTGCACATTTATTTGTATCCTGCCACCTGCTGAACTTCTCAATTAGTTCCAGGAGCTTCCTGTGGATTTTTGGGATCACTCAGGATAAAATCATGATCTGCTTCAAATAGAGAGAGGGTAGCTGACTCTTCTTGCCAATTGAATCCCTCTTATGTCCCTTTTCTTGTCTTATGCTTCGGCTAAGACTTCAATAAAATATGAATAGAAGTGTGAGAGTGGACAGCCTTGTCTTGTTCCTATCGAATGGGAAGCTTCCAATTGTCCCCATTGAGCATAATCCTTGCTGTGGGCTTGTTGTATACAGCTTTTATATATTGATAAAAGTTCCTTGCCATTCCTACTGTCTAGCGTTTTGACATAAAAGGCTGTTGGATCTTGTCAAAGCTTTTTTCTGCATCTATCGAGAGTATCATGTGGTCTTGGACTTTGGACTGGTTTACATGAATTTACATTTATTGATTTGCGTATGTTGAACCAACCTTGTGTGCCGGGATGAAGCTACTGGGTCCCCATGAATGATCTTTTTAATATGTTTTTGAATCCGATTTGCTAAGACTTTGTTGAGAATCTTTGCATCTGTTCATCAGGGAGATCGGCCTATAGTTTTCTTTTTTAAGTGAACTTTTATTAGGTTTTGGGATAAAACGATATTAGCTTCCATAGAAGGAATTGGTAGTGTTTTCCTTCCTTTGCTATTTGATGGAACAGTTTTAAGGAGTATTGGTGTTATTAACTCCTTAATGTCTTGTAGAACTCTGTGCGAATCCATCTGGTCCAGGACATTTTTGGTGGGAAGATTCGAGAGATTACTTCCCAATTTCCTTATATGTTATAGGACATTTAAGTAATTCACAACTTCCTGATTCAATTTAGGTAAGTTGTGTTTACTTAGAAATTCATCCATCTCTTTTGGTGTGTCAAACTTCAAGAGTATAAGGTTTTTGAATATGATGTTAGAATTCTCTGTGATTTCTTGGGTATCCGTAGTGATAACCTCATGTTCCATTTCTAATTTTGTTAATTTGGGTTTTCTCTCTCTTGCTTTGTGGTTAGTTTAGCTAGGGGTGTATCAATCTTATTGATTTTTTCAAGAACCAGCTTTTCGTTGTTGATTTTTTCTATCGTTTTCTAGTCTCGATTTCAGATATTTCCCCCTTATTTGCTAATCTCTTCTATTCTACTGCTTTTGGGATCAGATTGCTCTAGTTTCTCTAAGCTTTAAGCTGCATTGTTAGTTGTTTATTCTATGTTCCATTTTTTTTGATGTGGGCATTAAGAGCTATGAACTTACCTCTTAGAACAGCTTTCATTGTGTCCCCGAGATTTTGGTAAGTTGTATTTTCGTTATCATTCACTTTCAGGAAATCCTTGAATTTCCTTTTTAATTTCTTCTGAATCCAGTTCTCATTCAGCATCATAGTGTTAAGTTTCCAGAGTTAGTGTATTTCTCTTGTTTGATGTGGTTGTGGATGTCCAGCTTTAGGCCGTGGGGGTCTGATAGGGCACAAGTTAGAATTTCAACTTTCTTGTACATGTGTAGATTTCATTTTGTGGCCCAAATGTGATCTATTTTGGAGAAAGTCCGTGTGCTGCGGAAAAATGTGTATTCTTGGGTGCGTGGGTGAAAGTTTCGATAGAGATTGTTGTAGGTCCATTTCTTCAGGGTTTGATTAAGTTCAAAGTGTCTCTGTTTAAGCTTTTGACCTGTTGATCTATCCCATGTGACGAGGGCGGTGTTGAAAGTCCCCCAAGATGATTGTTTGGGGGTTGATTTCTTGCTTTAGTACGCTGTAGGGTTTTCTTAATGATTGGAGGGGCCCGTTGTGGGTGCATATATGTTCAGTATTGTGGAAGTCTTCCTGGTGAATTGGTGAACTCTGACTAAAATGTAGTACCATCCGTTCTCTTATAATTTTTTTTGTTTTGAAAGCCACTTTGTCTGATAGCATAATGGTTACCTGCCCTGTTTCTTCTTCCATTGCTTGTAGAATTGTTGACCAGCCTGTTATTTTTAGAGCGTGCCTATCTTTTGGGAGATGGGTTTCTGCAGGCAGAAGATTGATGGATTGTGTTTTTAATCCAAGTTTGTAATCTGTGTCTGCTCGGTGAATTAAGTCCATTAACATTAGTGTTATATAGAAGAACTATTGTTAATTCCAGCATTTATATGTTTAGTAGCTTTTATAAGTATTGCTTCGCTTTATGGTGTTATATTTGCCCTTCTGTTCTGCCTGATATGCCTGTTTTTTTTCTTCACGCTGAGTATCATTTCTAGGCAGTTTGAAGGCCTTGGTTTGGTGGCCATGTATCCCTAAAGTTGTCTTTGTGCTGGAAAATTTTTCTTTCTCCCTCGATCATGACTGATAGTTTTGCAGGGTAAATCACCGGGTGACATTTTTGCCATTCAATACTTGAAGTATGTCTCTCCAAGCTCTTCTGCTTTTACTGTTTCGACTGAAAGTCATTTGTTTTTTAATAGGTTGCTTTAAAGTGACTTGTTTTTTTCTCCCTTGAAGCTTCTCAGCACCAGTTCTTTATCTGAATGTGGAGTGGTGTTAACTATTATTTGCCGCGGTGTGCTTCGGTTTTTGGTCGTATCTGTTTGGGTGCGGAATGCCTCTGTAATATGAATGGGCCTCTCTTTCTTTAGATGAGGAAAGTTTTCCTTGATGGATCGTTTGGAAAAATTTCCTCAGGGGTGGTTTTTGAGATTCTTGCTCCGGTATTCCTGAATAGGCATGTTAGGCTTCTTCAGGGTGTCCCAATCTCTTGGATTATTCTCGTCTCAAGTATCTTTTTGGCTTTAACAACCCTTCCATTGAGCGGCAGTACTCCCACTTTATTTCAAGGTCTGAAATTCTGTTTTCTGCTTCATAGTTCTGTTGATAAGACTCTCTGTGGCGTTCTGGGTTGAAGATTAACTGTCTTTTAGCTCAGTTTTAAACTCTGCTGATTGGTTTTTAACTGTTCTATGCCACGTTTTTGTTTCTTGCACTGTTTTTCTCAACTCCTCCAGATTTCTGTTGTGTTTCCTCTTCAAAGCTTTGATTCGATTATGTAATTCCTCCCGGATTCCTCTTTCATAGTAATTGAACATGGTAATGATCATATTTGAAAGTCGTTCCTGGGTCAGCTTCTTGGCCTTTTTTCCGTGGGTTTGTTCTTTTGGAGTCTAACATTATTGGATTAATTTTTCAGTGGGAGTTGTTTACTTGAGTGTTGCTTCTCATGGATTTGCACTTGATTTTGGCATTGTCATTTTAAACTCTTAAGATCTCTCAATTTCACTAAACTGATATTTGGCCTGGGGTACTGGTGTGGCGGGGCCTGAACGGGACTTACCTGGGGACGGGGGAGGCCCGGGTTGGATCCGCGTGCGTGTCCCGACCGGGGGAGCGGGGTGGGGTGAAAGGGAGGATGGGGCGCCTCGGCTGGAGCATTAAAACCGAGGGCGCATTGGGGCGGGGCCGGGCGCAGGTGGAGTCCCCTCAGTCCCTCGGCCCCCGCGCGCTCCGGTGGGATGGGCGGGAGTCGGAGCCGGGTCCCCTGGGCTGACCTGGGGTCCTAGAGCGCGCGTTGAGGCCGGCTGGATCTCGCCTACGAGTCCAACCGGCGGAGCGGGGGTGGGGCGAAGAGGGAGGCTGCGCCGCGGCGTGGAGCTATTTAACCGAGGCAGCTGGGGGCGGGGCCCGGGCGCAGGGGTAGGTCCTCCGCGTTCCTCGGCCCCCGCGGCGCTCCGGCTGATGGCGGGTGTCGAGCCGGGTCCCGTGGGCTGACCTGGGGTCCTAGCGCGCGCGTGAGGCCCGGCCTTGATCTCGTCCTAACGCGCCCCCGACCGTCGAGAGCGGGGGTTGGGGCCGAAAAGAGGGAGGGCTGACGCGCGTCGGCGTGAGCTTATTTAACCCGAAGGGTCAGCTGGGGCGGGGCCGGGCGAGGGGAGGTACCTCCTCGTTCCCTCGCCCCCTCGCGCCCCGGCTTCCGGCTGGATGCGGGAGTCGGCCGGGTCCCCGTGGGCTGACCTGGGTCCTAGAGCGCGCGTGAGGCCCGGCTGGATCTCGCCCTACGCGTCCCGAACGGCGGAGCGGGGGTGGGGCGAAAGAGGGAGCTCTTTTTTATATTAAGATATTTATTTAAATAGTCATTTATTCTTTGGTTAGGAGGTGACCTTGGGTGCCAATCAGGTACAGCCAAGGGCGGACAAAAAAGCAAAGCTGAAAACAACAACAAACCATAATCAGAACACTAAAGACCCTACTTTATTCCCCTGGAACCAGACCAGCCAAATGTCCCCCATCCTAAAGCTCAGGGAACCTTGTGGAAGAGGGGTGGCAAGATTGTAAGAGCCTAAGATGGGGAGGACCACAATCATCAGATACTCCACACATGTTACGGCTGCAGTAGCCTAACTGGAACTTTGTATGACCTGAGCAATGGCTGACTTGTCAATGACCGACCCCCCCCACACACAAGTCTAGACCCCCCCGACAAAGTCTAGGCATTGATCACAGGGAGAAGGTCTCCACAGCAGTAGGATCCGTAGATGCAAGGGATTAGACAGTCATAATGAGTTCCCATACTAACCAGGAGCCCAAGGAGGGCGCCTCAGCTATGCGTACTGAGTCCTTACCTATCACCAGGGTGGGACTCAGGGAGGTATGCATTCGCATAAAAAATGCTCAGGGCATGGGAGGGGGAGAGGGAGGGAGGTAAAGGAAGAGGGGTAGGGAAGATAGGGGGTAAAAGGAAGGGGGGAGAGTTTTAAAGGTGATTGACTGGGAGGGGAGGAGGGAGGGAGGTCAGGAGTACTATTGAGCTGTATGATCACCGGAAAAAATAAATAAAATGTGGGGAGAAAAAAGAATAGGACAATTCCATACATAATGATGAAGGGACCATATATCACAAGATGAAATACACTATAACCATGGTTGCACTGAACTTTAATGTTCCAATTTTCAAAAAATATTCTTACAGTTTAGAAAAGTCATATAAGTCATGATATAATATAGTGGAAGACTCAATACCCTACTCTCGTGTTAAATACTTCTTCAATCTGAAAATTCAAAGAAAACTGGAGGTCCAAATTATGACCCAGAGATCACTGCATTTAAGAGGTACTTAGAGATTATGCCATCCACACATTTGGAATACGTATTCTATCCTTATTTAAAAATCAATCCCATTATAGGCCACAAGGCCAAACACTAAAAACACACATAATAAGTAATTAATTTAATAATAGATGACAAATGTAATCAACAACAAATCAATCACAAGGAAAACAAAGAATTTATACAAACACTTGAAACTAAAATAAGGTATTCATTGGCTGTTTTAAATATTAGCTTATCATATTATTGTTCTACTTTATGATATTTGTAATATTCAAAACATTTATTTTTTTTGGGCAAGTGTGTTATATGTGTGCACGTGTATCAGAGGATTACGAAGGTCCGGTGGAGTACCAAGGGTGACTTTGAGAATCATCCTGGATTGCTTCTACCACTTTTGCTTCAGCTCTAAATTTCCCAGGCTCTGCCCATCAGGCCAGAAAAGTAGGGCCCCGCCCCTTCCATCTATGTTTTTATCATGGGACCGCTGAGATCTGATTCAGAAACGTTTCTGCTGTGTGAGTCGGAGTCTTAACCCTTGACCGTCCTCTTCAGTCTCAAACATTTTATTTTCAAAGAGCCTCCTCGTTTCATTTTTCTCTTTTCCCCATTCCTGTATAGATGTCCGTCCTATTCACATATAACCCATTTTTTTAATGTTTATGGTTATTATCAAGCTTTTTCCATATCCCTTAATACTTATATTATTATTCTTTCATTGTACCCTGTCTAGTCTTCTCATGCCCCATAGAAAAACACATGCGAAATATAACACACCCAAAGACGAAGTGTAGACATGACATATGGAAAAATCTTATATCTTTTGCTTTCATGTGTCATTTATTGCTTATAATAACAATTACTGGCTCTTTTCGACCAAAGATTCACGATTCCATTTCTGTTTCCCTTTTTTATCCCTATGTTTTATTCTGTAAAACACAGGCACATCGACAAAGGAGGGAGGTTGATCACGATATAGCTAATAGCATCAGGCGCAAGAGAGGGGAGAGGGTCAGCTGTCCCTGGCAACTCTCTGTGGTTGCAGGAAGCTGCTTCAGCAGGATGCCCAGTCCCTGCACACTGCCAACTGGTCACGGGGAAGTGGAACAGAAACAGCAGGTTCTAGTCCATGAGAACTTAAAATAGACATTCAGACATGATTCAAGTCCCACATCAGTAAGGTGAGAGGCAAGGAAAACAAAGAGGTTCACTATGATCTGAACAACTGTTGTCCAGGGAAGTTGCTAGCAGACGACTCAGAGTTTTCCAGGGCATGCCAATGCATGCCAGGGGGGTCACCAGGGAAAGGCTCGATGGGTCCACTGAACATTGATAATGCCAATCCTGAGGTTGCCAAACAAGAAACAGCTGAAGCCTGGGACTTGCTCAAACAGGTAACAGGCACCTCCACTTTGCTCGTGCAGGCCTTGTCAACAACACAGGCCCTGGCTCCTCTATTCCCTCCCCATGCTATTTGTAATTGCGGTGTTTTAAAATCCATCCCACAGTGCGTGAACTATCCAAAATGGATGAATGACAGAAACAGAAGCTGGACTTCTACTGTGACAGAGATCTCACCTGTTGACTTCTTCAGCTCTTCCACTGCCAATCTCATTTGAACTGATAGCAGCTTCACATGAGAGCGGGGGCATCAGAAAAACATCTCTGAAAGCTTCGCAATGGCTGGTCTCAAGATTGAGAACTGTCTCAAGGTTCGCGAAAGGGCAGATCTAGATGGCAAGAGTTAGTCTACTTGTAGCACCTCACATCATACAAAAAAAATAGTGACAACAGCTACAATACTTCCCCTTGACACTCAAAGAGGAAAATAATAAGTGCCATGGTCACATAATAATGATTTTTAACAATCTCCATTAAAACAGAGTTTCCATTTTGAATTCTTGGGATGCAACTGCCCTTGAAGATGATACCATTCAGAAACCTGAAATAACTCTAATCTAGACACACACTGGTGAACCCAGGGTTCCAGACAGAAGAGCTCATGTTCTGGCTAAGGTTGTTCCTTGTCTGTTCTAAGACCGCTTCACTCTGTCTCCAAAGTGCCTTATTAGACCTGCCTATAGATCCTCCTGACACAGTCCCCGGAGCTATCAGACTCAGTCAGAAAGCGCTGGGGGATTAGGGTCGTCAACAATATCTTATAAAAACGGCAAGAGTCTAGCTAGGGGATATGAAGAAAGATGAGGGCTTAAAATGAGGGAGGAACCAAATATCAATATGACACAAGAAAAAT